>CANYBF010177605.1:0-11830 GCA_948192965.1 Dalechampia spathulata
CATCGCTACAATAAACTCCTTTCACCATCACTATCTCTTTTAGGTTTGAGTATGGATTAATGTCAACTCAATGTATGACTAATTATGTTAAGTCATACCCTAAAATAGATTTCTCATGTCATATAATCTTTATTCCCAAAATGCTCCTGTGAATCATATTCGCCCCGAGCATCCTACTCTGGCCAGAGATTCCTAAATAAAGACTACTTCATGAATCTTTGAGATAACCCCTACTATTAATCTGGGGTGGTGAATTCTCTGTTGATATTCAAATACCTTCAACTATGTTATACCATACCCAACCTCCAAACTATGAACGACTCCTAAGGAGGAATAAAGCATAGTACTCAAAGTATAGTAATCCATAATTAAGATAACCTTGATATCTCAAGTCTAAGGATACTTGCACTACTGATATGAGTGAGATATAATTTCACAGACATAAATCAATTATCCATATGAAATCTCACTAGTAAGCTCTCCAATAAACTAGTACTATACTACTCATCCACATATTCACTTTAGACATCTCATGTCATGATGAATGAGAATCATCCCTATATAGGAAGTGTAATTAATTCATTAAGTACATGATTTATATATGACTATAGAATAAAATTTAATTAAATTAAAACATGAGTTGTTTTTGAAGCATTTATATTATAAGATGGGACTTTAGATTAAGAACTTAAGATAAGGATTTGAGATTTATGAAGAAAATTTTATAAGCATACGATATATATATATATATATATATATATATATATATAAGAGATCATTACATGCTTAAGTATACATGAATATTAAAAGAATAATTCAGTTAAGTTATCCAAAGATTTAAAGAACTAAGATGAGAAAATAAAAAAATAATAAAAATAAAGAAGATTTATTTTATGCAAGGTTAATTAAACATGAAATAAAATAAAGGTTTTAAGTTAAATAGTGTTTATGATAATAAGAAGATTTATTTTAAAAAGGTAGTCAAATGTTATATAATTTGACAATGATATTAAATCAGAATTTATGGATGATAATGAATTATATTACTTGGTATATAAAATACAGTTTAAATAAGTTGTTAAAAATATAAAGAAATAATCAGTATATAAGTATTTAGTAATTGATATAATTATCAATTGTTTTGTTAAATATCAGTTTGATGTTGATAAAAATTAAGCTACGAATATAAGGTATATAACTAATATGAATTAGAAATATTATCATAATATAAATAGACTTTATTATAAAATGTAAGGTTTGTTTAAAAAAAAGTTATTACAATGAATAATGTTAGTATGAATTGTTAAGGAATACTTTAATACAAAAAAAATAGATTAAATTATCTTATGAATTAACTGTTTCAATATATATATATATATATATAGACGTTGTATATATTATCATATATGATGGATAAATAATTAACTATGAAATTAAGTTACTAAGTAAAGATGATAACAAGTAAGAAGAAATGATAAAGTATGATATCAAAATTGAAACAGAAGATTTATGATAATATTTAATATTACATAGTTAAGTGTGAATAGTATTTGACATGAATAGTAATCACATAAATAGTAATATGTGAATAGTGAAGTAGAATGATTAATGTTGATATTATTACTTGAAGAAATTCTATGTTAGGAAATAAGATGATTGAATTCAAATATAAAACAATATTAATTTATATTTATATATATATATTTGCAGGAATGGATGATAAATGTTTAATAATAAAACTAAAATAGTTAGTTAACGATTAATGTTTAATGTATATTATATATGATTCAAATGGGAAAATTGATGCAAACCACTGGGATTTTAAAAAGGACTAAAATTCAGGTTTGTCCTTTTAGCTGATTCTTTAATAAATGGATCGGCAGGTAAGTAATAAACTTACCTTAATTAATTTTTGCTAAACATGTGATACATGTTCCTTTTGTTTATTTTATTATGAGATGATTATATTTTATTAAAGTTAAGTAAAAATAAATAAATAAATAAAATATATAATGAAATAATTAATGTCCATATTACATTAGAATGCACAAAATGACTTTCATATTTATGCCTTGATAATTAAATTATTAAAGATAATAATAATAGTTAGATCATGAATGTGCATAGTTATCATTAATAGTAATATATGTTTCTTATTCAGGATGATATATTAATGATATGTGAAAAAGTATGCATAGTAAATTATTTTAATGCATATATTGAAATATGGCATTACATATATTAATTATGTGTTATGGGTTATATACAGAACAACATGAATTTAATTTTTAGAAGTATGATTATATGATATGTGTTTTCATGGGTTACAATTTTATAAATTAATTGAAATATGTTATGGCATAGATGATAAAACAAATTTAAATGGTAATTAATGATGTATGAAATTTAATATTATTAATTAAGTCATAAAATTGTAATTATTATATTGGCATTTTTATGTAATTATATATGATTAATAAACAATGTAATAAATGAAAATAATATAAAATTGTGACTAATTAAGTTGTAGATGATAAAAAAAATGTTTACTGAAACGAATGATTAATGTAATGAATAATATAGGATATGATGCTTGTTTATGTACTTTGGAATCATGAAATTATGTATACATATCATGACATACAACATATATTGTCATATCCATAGACATAACATGATATGGAGAAATAAGGAAGGAGGAAAATGAATGAAAGAGAGACACTGATAAATGAAAAAAGGTACTTGGGCATAATGAAATGAATTTCTATGGGAAATGTATGAAAAGGAAAGTGATATGAAATTAATGAAATGAAAGTGAAATGGGTTCTAGAACAGGGAACTGTAAAAATGGTATGAAATGAAATGTAAGACCTAGTACCAAGCACGCATATGAAATAAAATATAATGATACAACAAAATAAAGAGGGAGAATGCATATAATGAATGCATTCTCACAAGACATCATTTCTCATTCATGCATTACACAGATTAATGGATAATATTATTAAGTAATTGATATGAAAAATATAGGAAAGTGCATTACATACTGATTTATATAACTATTCTATGACTTAATTCAATTTTATGTGATGAATTACATGCAATGTTTGACATTTATGTTCTATTGTACAAATGTACATGGAAATGAATGAGGGTTGCATTATAATCATGATTATATGGGTATTTTTTGTATAATGATTTATGTTATTTGTATTAATGGTAGGAGGAGAGATATATGATGTAATGAAGGATGGCAATTAGGAAAATTTTAGAAATTTTACATTAGCTTAAAATGTTGATGAAATTTTTAATACTTGAATTACATATATATTTTTATGAGTAATGAAATGAAAGGGTAGTAGTATATGGTAAACGATAGTGAATCAAGGCTATTTTTATAGAATGAAATGAAAAAGATAAATTACTTAAAGAACTAAGTAACATGTTTAAGGAAATAACCATGAGAATGATTTAATGAGTTTGAATCAAAGTTTGTCTATAGATGACATGACAATATGATGTTACATGTAGCAAACATAAAAAAAGTATTTTCATGATGATATATTTATTTTGAAATAAATACAAGAATTGTGTTATGACATGATATAAATACAATTATATTTTCTTTTGTTATGTGTTAAAGCACCATTGAGTTTTATACTCAGCGTTCGTCGTTTGATGGATGTAGGTTAAAAGATGGCAGGCGAGCACAGATTTCTAAAGAAAACCAATTCAGCAGGAGACACTTTGAAGGTAAGGATTTGGAGTGGATTGAAGTAATTAATTAAGTACTTAAGAAATTATATGTTAAAGACAGTAAATGAAAAACAAATGTTATTGGGACTAATTCTTCCGTGAAGCTTATAGCGGTACACAAATACTAGAAGTATTTTAAAAAAAATTTTACGCATCCCTTATGGAGTAATTAATGATTTCTATTTTACAAGATCATTAATTATTCTATGGGAGCATGTTGTACCTTAGAAGGCATGACAAGTGGAGCTTTATTATTCCATGTTCCCATATCATAATCAATTAGACCTACAACCTAATGAACATCTAATGCAACTGGTTAAGTAAATTAAATCTAAAACTATTTTAAATCTGGAATCTAAGGACTATTCTAAATTAGGATTGAATTACTTCATCGAACCTCCAATCTCAAACCTCTAATGAGCAATTTCCTACCCTCGATGAGACTCATCCAAGCCTATGAAGGTCTCGTGCTTTATTTTACATAAAGGAAACTTGAACCTATAAAATAAATTCCTTTTAAGAGATTTGCCTATAGCCATTTTGGATGCTACATCAATAGTTAACCTTGATTTATTTATAATACCAAATTAAAAGCTCTTATCCCTTTAAATCCTATGCCACCATTAACTTTGCTCATGGAGAGCTTTTGCTATTTAACCAAGTGGATACTCTTTTTATCAACATCTTGAGACCACTCAAATCTAGCAACTCTTATATCATTCTCTTTTATTACTATACTTAGGAGTTTTGAATATCAATATGATGTAAGATAGGATGCTTAAATAATCACTTTGATTAGTATTTCTTTGCCTAAATAAAAGTTCTAACTTTCTCAAATTTATTCTTTGTCCTTATGCTTCCTCATAGGCCATGAAGATCTGCCTTACCTTCTTGCTTATGCTCTTATTGCATACCAAACAACATGGTATCACTACAAATTAGTTGAGTGTAAAGATTGGGTAATTCTATTTTATTTTCATTCCTTTGATTCCACCTTCTACCTAAGCTTCAATGATCTTTTTAGAAAGAACATCAACTACCAAAATGAAAACGTAAAGGGATAACGGATCCCTTTACTTAAAACCCCTCTTTGGTTTGAAAATTTTTGTCAAAACTCCATTCACCTTAATTGAATATTAGATTATTATTATACATTTCATCCTTAGCTTGATCCATCTATCATAAAATCCTTGTTTTTTAAAAGTTAACTTAAGTAAATCCTAATTCACTTGATCATAAGCCTTCATCATATTACCTTAATTGTTAGCCCTTAACCTGCCCTTCTTCTTAAATTTTAAGGCATGAATGACTTTATGAGTGATAAGAACATTTTCTTGTATCAATCATCTTGGAATGAAGGCAAACTATTATGAAGAGATGAATTGAGATATCCAAGGCTTCAGTCAATTGGTCATTATCTTTAAAATGACCTTAAACATGAAATTTGCATATCTAATAAGATGGAATTCCTCAGACCCTTTTAGTTTTTTGACTTTTGGTATAAAAGAAATCACTATATTGTTTAAAGCATTTGAAAAGAATCTAGTTGTGAAGAACTTATTTACTAGAGATATAACCTCTTCCTTCACTAAAGATCACTAATCTTTGAAGAATCTTTCATTAAAACCATTCGAACTTGATGCTTTGAATTCTCTTATATCCCATATTGTTGTTTTAACTTTTGCTCCTATAACTTCCTTGACTAGAGCCATATCTACATCAAGTTAAACCAAGTTTGGTATACAATGTTCAATTTTTATATAAATCCTCATATCCTCCTTCCTAAATAACCTTTTATAAAAACCATAAGCCTTTTTCATAATTCTATTCTTATTCGTTAACCAATTTCCATTACTTTGTTCGACCTTTTTAATTGCATTCCTTTGTTGTCTTTAGATCATTTAAAGGTGGAAGAACATAGTGTTCTTATCTTAATGCTTTATCTAATTAACCTGAGATCTTTTGCATCCAATACCATTCCTCTTACTATCATATCTTTTGAATGTCCTCAATTTTCTCTATTGCTTTTTTTTACCTCTTGAGTGAATTCCTCTTCCTCCAGCCTATCTAATTTTGTTCTTAAGTCATCAATAATGGCCTTGATTATCTCTTTCCTTTTTTCTACTCTATTCAATTAAATCTGATATGCATTAATGGGGCTTTTTAGAAATACTTCCTTCATTAGTTCCCTCATAGTTCCATGGTTACGATACAATGTCTTGAAAATCTAGCTCCAACTCCCATTTTACTCTATATTTAAAATTACCTTTCTTTCTAGTAGTTGTTGCATGAAGCACTAATACCAAAGGTTGATGATTTGAACCTAAAACTCCTTATGATATAGCTAGGCAAATTAGAGATGTAACTTCCATATTAAATTAATAAGAGCTTTATCTAACCCTTTTTAAATATTATTTTATGTTGATTGCTTATTGTTCCATGTAAATCTGTGCCCTTTAAAGCCAAGATCCATTAAATTATATTCCTTTAGAAATTGTTGGATATCATAGTGTTGACCATGACTTTTCACCCACATGTGTAATTTTGGGTTTTCATCGATTTAGCTCGACACAAGTCCTCGATGTTGACCCAAGTTTGCGTACATGCCTTTTAGCTTCCTCTAAGTGTTATGGGCATGCAAAATGCATCTCGTTTCACTCATACAAGGTGGAGCACATAGCATGCAAAATGGAACATGCTAAGTGCATAGCACTATGTGCGAAACATGTAGTAGGAAAATATGTTTAGTAAGACCCATTTTTTGGGCCAAATTTAATGTGCTACATATAGTACAACACCTTAGAATGTCAAATAATGCATGCAAAATGCTATATGCGTAGCATGTAGTACTATGTGTTACATATATAGTGAAAAAGACATTTGGTCAGAAGCCTTCTCAATATGAAATCTAAGATGCACCATATTACACAATGTCTTAGAACATAAAATGACATATGTTGGGAATGGGGTGTGATGTGTGTTAATTAGTATTATGTTTTACTTGTGTGCAGAATGGTAATTATTTCAAATTTCAGTAGATTTGATGTTGAATTAGCTTGTTTCTCTTAGCATTTGATGTGTGTGTTAAGTGTGTAGATGAGAGAAGCCAATAAAGAAGAAGTGAAGAAAGTGTAAGCAAAAAGGACAACTCCATGATCGTGGACTCCAACTCCACGATCGTGATAGAAGCCTGAATCAAAGAGAAGGCCCCCAAGCAAACTCTACAACTATGGACTCCAACTCCATGATTGTGGCAGAAAAGGTCACCCACACAAAGAGGAGAAAGGAGCACTCCGCGATTGTGGTCTTCAACTCCATGATTGTGGTCTTCAACTCCACAATTGTGGACCTGCAATAATTAAGCCAAATTAAAGAAATCAAACACCAAAGCTAGTGAGATCTGTGGGAGAAAAAAACAAAAGAGCATTAAAGAGCATCACAGATAATGGGAGCCAATTCAAGAGTGATGGGCAGGAAGATTGAAAAATAAAAGACCATTAAAGAACATTCAGGGATAAGGGGAGCCAATTCAAGAATGATGGGCAAAAAGATAGGAAATGACAGAAGAAGGAAAGAGGGGAACTCCATTGAAGAATTATTAAAAGGAGGAACCCATGATTGACAAAGGGAGACCATTCTCCTTTGGGCAGAACACTCTCATATGTATTCTTTTTCTTTTCTTTACTCTTCTTGTTAAGCCATGAGTGGCTAAATACTCTACAGTAGGGTTTGAAGTTTGAAGTACCTTGTTAGGGATTACTGTTGTTGCTTGTCTTTAACATTACTATGAATGTTTAATTTTAAAGATTGAGTTTAGAAATTAATCTCTGCTTTATGATTGCAATGAGAGTTGAGTCATGAAATGCTTGAATAGTGAGAGCTTTTCAATTCTAAAGATTAATTCCTAAATAATTTCTTATGCTCTGTAATTGCAACAAGAGTTGAATTATAGAATGCTTATTCATTATGGGTAAGTAGGTGTCTATGAGAGATCTACATGCTCCTAGTTCCTGTATGATAGCTTGATAATTTCCCCTAAATAGAGGGTCATGAGAGTGACTAAGTGGATCGAAGGTTAGATGGAAATTTAATTGATTTTACCTCGAGAGAGGGTAGTCGATGCCATTGAATATCGTATGTAGCAATAAGCATACAGTTATCAAGTAGCTCGATGGTGATAACTTCATTCTCTACATGTTCATCATTATATTGTAGTATTATATTAGCATTAATTTTTACATTTTTGTAGTGGATATTTTTAAACACCAAACTATTTTACACTACTTGAACAAATTAGAAATTCAAGTAGTGGTGGCTAAACCATAAATCCTCATGGGATCAATATCTTACTACAATAATCTATATACTTGCAGCAAAGTAGTAAATAAAACTACTGTCATTTTAGGGACGATAAAGTTTTTGACGCCGTTATCGGGGATTTATGTGTTTAACGTTGCTACTAAGAGAGAAAAGTTTGATTTAAACATTTTTAATTTTGATTTTTATTTGTTTGAGTTGTGTAGGTGTATGAGCAGAAGAACCAAGAACTCGCAATCAACATTGTTAGAAGCTTATGAAGATCCAACAAGGCTTGAAAGAGAAAATCGAAGAATGGCTCAAGGAAGAGTTGTGCAGGAAAATCCAGTTGAGATGGTAGAAGAACAAAGAACCCTGATAGATGTGGTCAAACCTGGTTTCTATGCCAACCAATAAAGCATAATGAAACCAGCTATGGCAGCCAATAATTTTGAGATCAAGCCAGCTCTACTGCAAATGTTGCAGTCATTAGTAAAGTTTCTTAGTTTACAGAATGAGGATCCTAATTCTCATATATTGAATTTTCTTAAAATTTATGATACTTTCAGGTATAAATGAGTGACAGAGGATGCTATAAGATTGAGGTTATTTCTATTTACATTGAGGGACAAGATAAAGATTTGGCTAAACTCATTAAGTCCAAGGTCAATCATGACTTGGGACCAACTTGTGCAAGCATTTCTGGCAAAATACTTTCCCTTGGCAAAGACTGCAAAGATCATCAAGGAGATTACTAACTTTCAGCAAATGGATGGTGAGTCTTTATATGAGACATGGGAAAGATTCAAGGAGCTATAAAGGAAGTGTCCTCATCACAATTTGCCAAGAGAGTTGTTGCTTCAAACATTTTACAATGGAGTAAACACAACAACTAGAAGGACCATTGATACAACAGCTAGAGGGTCCCTGATGAAGAAGACCATAGAAGCAGCATATGAACTGCTAGAGGAAATAGCAGCTACTAATGGACTATAGGCATTAGACAGGTCAAAGATGATAATTAAGGAACATAAAGGTGTTTTATCACTTGATACTATTAGTGCTTTGCAGGCTAACGTTGCAAATTTAACCAAGCAAATCAGCAACTTATCAAAGGTATCAAGTTCATGTGAGTTGTTCGGAGAAGCAGGACATGCGGTGAATGAATGCAACACATGCGAGACAATGGAGTAGGTGACTTTTGTAGGCAATATGCCACAATCCATTGGAAGACAAGGTAACAATCCTTATTCTAATACATATAACTTAGGATGGCGAAACCATCTAAACTTTTCTTGGACTAATAATGCAAGAAATGTGCAAAAGGCACAATAACCAGCACCATCCTAAAATAATTTTGAGTCAAAACTGGAGAAGTTCATGGAGCTACTGGAACCAAACTAACAAACTAAGAGGAATCACAGAAGCGGATGGAAGTCAAGTTCCATCAAATCATAAAAAACCATTCCTCCTCCATCCATAACTTAAAGGTACAAGTGGGGTAGCTGGCAACAACAATTGCACAAAGAAATCTTAGAAGACTTCCAAGTAATACAGAATCAAACCCAAAAGAGCAAGTAAAGGCAATACAACTAAGGAGTGGTAAGGAGTTAGTTAGTAAAGGTAAAGAACCTATTGTTATTGAGGATGAATGTAGAGAAGAAGAAGGGAGACAGAGTAGTGGTGAAGTTGAACATTCATAAACATAGTAAGCGGTTGAAGGAAGACACTGCCACGATCGTGGTAGCTAACTTCATGATCATGGACTTGGATCCAAGCAAAAGAGGAAGGGAGGTCAGCCAGGGCTAGGTAAGTACATGCCCCCCATTCCATTTTCACAGAGGCTAGTGAAATCAAAAGAAAATAAAAAATTTGTTGCATTCATAGAAAAATTAAAAAAGAAACTAAGTATCAATGTGACATTTGCTGAGATGATTCAGGATGCACCTAAATACGCTAAATTTTTAAAGGAAATCCTGGCACACAAATGTACAATTGATAACACACAACGAGTTTCATTGACTAGAAATTATAGTTCTATTGTTTCAAGTAAGATACCATCAAAACTACAAGATCCAGGAAGCTTTACTATACCATGCAAGGTAGGAAATTTGGTATTTAACAAGTGTTTGTATGATTTGGGTGCAAGTATCAACTTGATACCATATTCCATTTTTCAGAAGCTAGGTTTGGGAGAAATCAAATCCACTTCAATGGTAATTCAACTTACGGATCAATCGATAAAGAAACCATTTGGTATCATTGAACAAGTTCATCATTTTGGTAGATTTTGTAGTGCTGGACTACAATGAAGATGTCAATTGCCCCTTGATTTTAAGAAGAACTTTCCTAAATACATGGAGAGCCTTAGTTGATGTCCATGAAGGAAAGCTAATCTTGAGAATCAGAGAGGAAAAGATAGAGTTTTGCATGAGGAAAGCAATGAAAAAGCCAATAGAAGGTGAGTCATGTATGAAACTCGACGTAATTGATGAATGTGTATCTACTGTGTTAAAAGAGCAATCGAAAGATGTCATAATAAGGGAAGAGATTGAGGTAATAAATGAGAAAGGTGGTGAATCACCTAAGACAAAATTGTTGGTAAGAAATTCTAACCCTACTCCTCCTTCAATTGAAAAGCCACCTGTGTTGGAACTGAAAATTTTGCCTAAATATTTCAGGTATGCTTTTCTAGGTGAGAATGAAACATTGCCAATCATAATATCTAACAAACTAACTATAATTCAAGAGGGCAGGCTGCTCAAAATAGTGCAGAAGCACATCCAAGCATTACGCTGGCAATTATCGGACATTAATGGAATTAGCCCGAATATGGTTATGCATAGGATACATTTGGAAGAAGGAAGCAAGCCTGTTCGTGTGAGGCAAAGGAGGCTCAACCTAAATATGCAAGATGTTATGAGAAAGGAGGTAATCAAGCTACTGGATGCAGGTATTATCTATCCTATTTCTGATAGTGAGTGAGTGAGTCCAGTCCAATGTGTACCTAAGAAAGGAGGCATAACTGTTGTAGAAAATGAGTAGAAGGACTTGCTGTCAACTAAGACAGTAACTGGATGGAGAGTATGCATAGATTATAGGAAGTTGAACACTGCCACTAGGAAAGACCATTTCCCTTTACCCTTCATTGATCAAATGATAGAAAAAATAGCCGGTCATTCTTTTTATTATTTTTTAGATGGCTATTCAGGCCATAACCAAATCTTTATTTTCCTACAAGACCAAGAAAAAACCACTTTTACATGTCCATATGGTACATTTGCATATAGGTGTATTCCTTTTGGTTTATGTAATGTGCCTGCCACCTTTCAAAGATATGTGATTGCAATATTCACTGATATGATTGAGGAATTCATGGAATTCTTCATGGATGATTTTTTAGTGTTTGGAGACTCTTTTGAGTCATGTTTACCGAATTTGAAGCGAATCTTAAAGCTCTGTATGGAGACCAACTTGGTGCTAAATTAAGAGAAATGTCATTTCATGGTAGATGAAGGAATTGACTGGGACACAAGATCTCCAAGGAAGGAATTAATGTGGACAGAGTTAAAATTAAGGTAATATCCAATCTACCACCTGTGAGCTTCGGTTCCGTTTTCTGGCTGTTTAACGGGTTTTTAACTTTTGAAAGCAAGCGTGGATTGTGGAGTCGCCACCTAGTTTGTTTCTATTAATCCAATTGAATTAATTTTGAAAACTAGGAAATAAAACTTAGGTTTTTCAGAGTTGAAAACGACCTTTGTTTCTTCAGAGTATG
>CANYBF010177695.1:0-25872 GCA_948192965.1 Dalechampia spathulata
TATATATATATATATATATATATATATAGTCCATTAGAATATTTTCTACTAATCAAATTATAAAATTATAATGAATTTATAATAAATTTTAATCTATTTTTATATTAAAGTATGAAAGAAATGAATGATCTTACCGGGAACAATAACTAATATGATTTTAATAAAACATATATAATGATGATTATATATCATATTTTATTTAAAATTTTAATTTAATAAAATTAAAAAATAAAATTATTATTATTTGAAGTGCAAACATTCCATTAAAAATATGTTACAAACTTATAATAAGTTGAAGTTTTAATATTTAAGATGAAAAAATTTATTCAAAAAATAAATATAAATTTATAATAAATAATATATTCCATTATAAATAATTTTATGATGATGATTATTGAGATAAATTTTATTCCATTATAAATATATCATAAAGTAATATTTGTAATAATTTGTATTGAAATTGTTCATTATAAAATCATTGTTTTGTTATAGTGCATATAATGTTTATTAATTTCGTTTTATTGTAATCAAACTAAGATTTTTTTGATTGAAAAAATGAAAATGAAAATTTATTATTTTAATATTACATATATATTTTAGAAAACATCATGATGTGGAGATATTTTTATTCCAATAATAAATCTAGAACATCAACCGAAATAATGTTTATAAGTTTGTTTCATACATGTTAATACTTTTTTTTAAGTTTATAACTATCTATAACATATTGTTTTATTGTTTTTATTGTGATTATTATATTTTTATTTTATTTTAGTAAACTAATATACATGTCCAGAGGGATTAAATTTTTTAATACAAAAAATACAAGACTAATTCAGCGTTCATATATATGTGAGGGATTAAATGATTTAATAAAATAAATATATTCTAAATGACTAAAATAAATAATTTAAAAATATAAAAAATAAACTCATAATCTGAAAAGATATTTTCATTATTAACTCAATTAGTATTAATAATAACATACCATTAGAACAAACACAAAAATCTCCTGGTTGGCTGTTTATGGTGTAAGAATCTGACTCTGGAAAAGTTGCTCCTGTTGCTAATGCTTCTTCAACCGCCAAATTTACATCATAGGTATACCATGATCCTGCAAGTAAAGAAAGATCATTTAGAAGCCTACATCTTAGATAACTAAGGAAAAGAAAGAGGAGGGTGGTTGCTGAATACCCAGGACAAGGATTTCTTCAGCATCAGGTTTCGGAAAAGGGTAGGAATGTCCTTCTTCAGGGTAGATGACAATTGCGCCATGGACAGTGTTTCTTGTCCAGTCACTGTGGGCATGCCACCAGAGGGTCCCTTCCTCGTCAGAAAAGATCACCTCGTAAGTGAAATTTGTGCCAGGTTGAATGCCACATTGGGTGATATATTCGGGACCATCATACCATGGATTTCTGGGTTGCTTGACTCCATGCCTGCGACCATATCAGATTTGATGGTGTAATGTTATTTGTTTGAAATTAGAGAATGTTTATTTGGAGATGATTGGTAAAAATGCATACCAGTGAATGGTGACTTTATAACTTCCAGCGTTGTGGACATTAACGAACATGGTATCACCCTTGTTCACGTAAACAGCAGGCCCTGGGATTGTGCCATTGACCACCAAAGCAGATTTTGTTGTGCATAACCTTGTAAAATTCTTATCTTCCAACTGCCCAAAATACAAGACAAACAAATAAAAATTATGTTCAAACTCGGTTCTTCATCTTGTCCATCAACACCTCATTTTTCACTTTGGATTTCTTGATGGATAATTGAGAAGAAAAACAACAAAAGAAATCAAAATCAAAAGCCAAACAGAGTGAGTGTGTGTACTTACAACAAAATCATAGTAATGAACTTTTCCTTCAACTATGGACATTAGAAGAATTCCACTCAAAGCCACACCCAACAGATACTTAAACCCATTTGCCATTCTCTTTACTCTAGTTTACCGTGCGTTAAATGCTGTTATATCTACTTATTAAGCTCTGCAGAACTTTTAAATTTCAGTTGATGGCATTGACTTGCAGCTAACGAACACTCCCTACTTGGTTGGTTAGATAAATGTGTTAGAACTCTTGTTATAGTTTTAGCCGGATAATAATTTTTAATATGGTTTATTAATCTAATATAAATATCATATAAAATTATTTAAATTATTCATAATAAAATTCATATTATATTCATATTAATCCATTATTCACATAATAAAAATAAATTATATTATAAGTTAATTTATTAATTTAATTTAAATACAATTTATAAACCATATTAACTTAAGTTATTATAGATTTAATCCATTAATTTTCAATTTATCATATAAACCTCAAGGATATAATTGAGCTAACAAAGATTTGGCACTTACAACAATATTATAATAAACAACTTTTGATTCAACGGTAGAAAGAAGCATCCTATTAGGTCTAAATTCAAAAAATTTAAATTAATTAAATTAAATTAGAATTCTAAATTCAAAAATTTTAAATTAATTTAATTAAATTAGAATTCTTTAGAAGCTTTAATTAGCTAATTAAATATTTAATTAATAGTTAAGAATTATTAAAAGTCATTAGCAAAAGCAGCAATTATTAAATGAGGAAGTGGGTAGCAATTTTCCTGAGGTAGATAAAATGGTAATGGACCGATCGGGCATGAGAAATGCTCAATATAGCATTACTGGTAGTGGAGCAGTCATTTTGGATGTAGGAAACATTGCTGGTGGTTGAGTAGTTACTTGGTCGCGGAAATGGACAATTCTAAGGAATTAGTTCTTACAGATATAAACATTAAGAGAATAGAGCAGATGGAGGGCATCACCAATTATCAATCAAATATACTCAGAAAACAATAAGCAAATTCTCTCAATTCCAAATTTCAACAATTCTGTTCTTGCAATTATAGAGTTTTCACGTTCTTTTTATTATTTTAGCATTTTTTCTTAAATCATGTCAATGCACACTTTGCCTATTATTAGTCAAAATAGTAAATTCTCTTTTGATTATTCTATTCCTTTCCATTCCTAAGCTATTTCTCATTATTATTTTATTTCTCCTTAAGCTTGTTGTATCGAGTTATTTAATAGGTTCAAGTGAATTGTCAAAGGAGCTTGAGAAACCACAATCATCTTGGCACATTTATTGAGGTTTCGATCCTTTGGCATGCCCACAATCAATTTTTTCAAAATCGTGCCAAACAA
This sequence comes from Dalechampia spathulata, assembly GCA_948192965.1. Classification (NCBI taxonomy): domain Eukaryota; kingdom Viridiplantae; phylum Streptophyta; class Magnoliopsida; order Malpighiales; family Euphorbiaceae; genus Dalechampia; species Dalechampia spathulata. The sequence goes on from CANYBF010177695.1 coordinate 3,206, forward strand.
TTTGGACACACTTAGTGGGACACGCATGATAATGGCTTCCAAAACTTATAGTGTTTAGGCAAAGAAATAATTGGATCGTTGGATTCGAAGGAGCTTTCTACTATTGTAGGACAGGGACAAGAAGAAAATGATCCAGCGAGATCTATTGTCATTGGTGAGAAACCTAATGTATTTTCTAAGAAGTTTATGGTTGAATTCAAGAACTTTGTAAATGAAGCTTTGAATGAGGCCATGGCTAACATAGTTGCTTCCTTAGGAAAAGTAATTATGGATGGTTTTGAAAAATTCTACACCACTAAGGATGACTTGAAGAGAGAGGTACAACCTTCCAAAGTAAATGAAAACCTGAGTTTAAACAAGAACAAGGTAATATAAAAAGTTAATATTCCTCAGTTCCCTCAACTCTCTGCTTCTATTCAAGAAGAGAGTCATACGGTTTCTAATAGACAAGGTTCTGAAGGACTCGGGGGGCAAGAGATTGGATTCACTCGTCCTAACAAAGAGATGAGTGAAATCTCAAGAGCATCAGTAAAAAAGATATGTATTCATCTACATAAGAAGGAAGAATATAATAGAATATCTCAGGACTGTTTAAATGGTAAGTCAAGTATTTCTCATAAAAATTTTGCTAATTCTAACCTTATTTTATATGAATAGGGATACAAGGTCCCAGGGGGCACTATTCTTATCACACCCCTCACGGTATAATATGCTCTCGTAGAATAATGAATAGTCTCCTAATAAATGGAAACCATTGATTATCTTACAAAGGATGTAAAATTTTTTTCTTTAAAACTCTATATTTGTAAAATAATATATACAAGTAACTAAAAAACATAGTAATTTATTTCTCATAAACTTGATACATGTAAAAATTCATACTAGATATCATGTCTGAAGAAAAATATTTAATAATATTATAACTCATATCGCATGCACGTATTTACTGCCCTAATACATTACTCTAGTTGCATAATATAATTATATAAAAGAACATTATACTGGTCCAAGTCCTTGCCATCAAAGTGAGCCCTACTGAACTGGTGTTTTGGAATCTGAGTGCTTCTTGAAGATCTTCTAACCTACGTTCATTAAATGATGAACGTTGAGTATAAAACTCAATGGTGCTATAATCATAAAGCATAGTAATTATAAACCAATCATGTGACATAATTATAACAAGTATGATAATCTTAAATAGTATGTAGTCAATTAGAAATATTATTTCTGAGCATCTCATACATGTAGCAAAATTTATCAACTCATTAGATCACTCAGATCATAGTTCATTTATAATAATTTTGTATCAATTCCTTTCCCATGGTACACATCACCTGTTTTCTTTGAATCAATAATCTTTTAGATGTACCTGTAAGGAATGCAAGTTTTATAACATGTATACTATAGTGATTAACATAAACTAATATTCATTATTATCATTACTACAAAACATTCTCATAATATAATCATATCGTAAAATCATTGTAAAGTATCATACTTTATCTCTGTTATGTATTTCTATCATAAATAAGTCATAAAATAATAAGGAATATGAATTATCAGTTCTATCAATAAATCATTGTAAATAATCAGCTGTCTATATATCACTGTAATTCTTTAGCATATAAATGTTATATGATAAAACGTCAAATTGAATGTTTTTCATAGTAAAAATGATCTATTATATGTCCCTTTCTATTGTAATAATGATATATAAAATTCTTAAATCTAGAATGGTTGTGCGCATATTTCCTTTGGGATGTATGAGAATGATTATGATTACATGAACATGAACAATGATGCATTTTATGTGTATGCACTCTATTTACTTTAGGTTGAATATGTTTCTTTTTAAAATCATTTGGTGTTTTTGTTGCAGTGGAAGCTTTAACAAAGACCGTCCCCTTAGAAGTGTAGAAGGACTTTTGATTAAATCCAATACCCTCTTTGTTACCACTAAGTTTTTGATGTTTCAAAATAGAACCAATTTTAATGCCTCCTTGTTCAAACCTAAAAGAGTGTCTTTTAATAAATCGTTTTCTTTCAAAATGTCACACCCGGCCCATACCCAAGAGGACATGCTCCCGTGACACAGACAGCGGCCCCCAGAAGAAGACCAGTGCCTGCACCACCAGGGATGCATCGTGCAGACGTCGTATGGGGACACGTCTCTAAGCGTAATGGTGGTCGTGCGACAGAAACAGCGTGATGCGCAAATATATACCCAGGATAAACTCATCATACACTCAATAACATACAATAACAGGCAACACAGTATCTCGTATAAATAAAACCTGTTATACAATATGTGAGTGTGTACATATACCACCAAAAGCTATACCATAATTACATCACTACTGCCACCCTAGCTACACAATCAAAAAGAAGCCGGAGTATGCCTCAGAAGTCCCGTACCAAGTCGAGATCAGTCTGTCTCCGCTGACGACCTCTAATCCTTCTCTGCACACTCACCTGTGGGCTCTGAACCTACGTTCATCAAATGACAAATGCTGAGATAAACTCAGTGGTGCTAGAAATACACATAAACAGTCATGCAACATGTAGCAATACATCATATTAAAGCATTTCAATCCCATCATCATATGTAATGCAATTGCCAATGCTCCTAACGTTCACCCTCATCTTTCTTTCTCTCCTTCACTCTTGTTTTCCTGTAATTGTGCACATTCCTTTCGCACACACTGGATCCCGATAAGTACCGGTACTCATCTCCCGTAGGAGGCCATTTAACTGTAGAGTGCTCTGCACTCGATCCTACTATAGGTCTCGAGACTCATCTCCCATCTCAGGAGGTCATATATCTAATGATTCCCGAAGGAATTCCATTATCATACATTGATCCAGCGTGCCCAGAACTGAGCTCTGCCCTCATTACTCACTTTCTTTTCTCTCTTCTTTCCTTCCTCATTCATCTCCATGCATGGTAGCTTGACATTAACATCAATTCATCATAGACACGAAAGCTTGGACAATTCATCGCATCATCAAGCAAAGAAAACACCAATCCAAGCATCACAACAATAATCATGCATATAGCACACCTCAAGGAATAAAATACAAGCTAGAAAGGCAAGCCTAGACTTGGTTCAAGTCTCCCGGCAATAGAAACAAGCCGAAAGTGGCTAAAAACATAAAACTAGCACTAACCTGAAAATCAAGCTACTTCTAGCTTAAGCCGGTGATCTTGTCTCTAATCTTGTCTAGCTTTTATCCCGTGTTCTCGGACTTTAGGGATGCTTAGAATCTCTAAGTAGGATTTTTGGTAGAGTTTAGGGGTGTTTAAGCTTAAGAAAAAGGGAAGGAAACTTAAGGAAAACCGCCTGTCTTAACCCTTAAAAAGTCAATTAAATGTCGCGTACGGCCGTCCGGATATTGGTATGCCTGCACCGACCTAACACTTCTGACAAACCTAATTTCCTGCGAGCTACGGTACGCCTGTACCCCATTTGGTACGCCCATACGTACTCGAGGTTACTGACAAACCAAAATTCCTGCGAGCTCATGTCTAGCCGTACCGCCCTCTGGTATGCCCGTACGCCCTCCAGGACCTAAAATCCCTGTAATCCCCTGTCTCGTACAACCATACGGCCAAGCCGTACGCCTGTACCACTTCCTAAAATCCAATCTAAGCCTCTTGGCAAGCCTAAACTCGTCCGTAACTGTCCCAAACGTCCTTGCTAACCCTAAACACACTTCTAAAGCATACCAAATCACATATCCACGCCGTCCCTCATTCAACTGAGAAGACACACTCCTCAATAAGGCGATGACACATAAATCAAGCAATAGATACATACATAATAACTTCTCACCAACACATATACTCATTAACACCAAACCATCATACACATTCATTCACATAACATACATCATCATACGTTCATACACGTCACATATACATAAGGTAATCCTACCATTCATCTATGCCTACATGCATATAAATGCATAACTCCTAGGGTCTCTAATGCGAGTGTAACACAAAAGCTTGGCATTTTCATCCTTTAAAGATTTGTTTTCCTTTTTAAAACTTTCAAGCTTTGTTTTAGAAGAATCAAACTCATTTTTTAAAACATTTTTCTCTTTTGAAATGTATGCATACTTACTTTTAAGTGATTGATGCTTCCTAGCTAAGTTTTCATACTTTCCTAGGAGTTCCTCTAATGCATCACATTCATTATTGCTATAATAAAATTGAGATGATCTTGTTACCTTATCATTTTCCTCATCATCCAAGAATGCCATAAAGCAAAGATTGGTTACTCCTTCATCACAGGACACCTCCTCATTGGATTCACTATCATCATCCCATGTAGCCTTCAATGCCTTCTTTTTGAAAGGCTTGGATGGTTTGTTGAGGTAAGGGCATTCATTCCTTATGTGTCCCAGCTTGTTGCATTCATAGCAAATAGCTTGATTCCTTCAAAAGTTATCCCTTTGTTTCAAGTCCCGTCTTACCTCAAATGGCTTATTGCTATCTTTCTCAAACTTCTTCTTCTTCATAAGAAGAGTCTTGACACGTTTGGAGAGGGGGCCACTTCATCATCGATCACCCCTTTGCTTGTGGAAGAGGCATCTTCTTCTTTCAAACCCTTATGTGCAATCCCTCTCTACTTGTCTTCCTCTACCCTTTGCTTAAGGCTAATCTCATGTGTAAGAAGCTTCCCAAGAAGCACATTAGTTGACAATACTGACAAGTCATTTACTTCTTCAATAGAGGTCACTCTAGATTTTGTTGATAATACTGACAAGTCATTTCCTCTACCCCTTGAAAGGTAGCACCCATAAGATTTTATTGTTGATATCTTCCTTTTGGTACATCTTACCTAACTTTATCAATCCGTTGGTGATTACAATGAGTTGATTATACATTTTAGAAATTGACTCATTTGCCTTCATTGTAAATAACTCATATTGATGAGTTAGAAGCTGAATCTTCTTGATTCTGCCTTGATTCGTGCCTTCATGGTGAGTTTCCAAGGTGTTCCATATTTTCTTTACCGTGATATAATGTGAAACTTGTCCGTATTCCTCACGGCTAATAGCACTATATAGCATATTCATTACCTTCTTATTCCTCTCATTTGCTTTAAATTCTTCCCTTATCCAAGTTGCCTTGGGCTTGATAGTTGTAACATCATCCGTTGTAGTTATTGGAGGAGAGAAATCATTCTAAATTAGATCAAATAAATCAACATCGTCACTTTCTAAGAAAGCTTCCATTTGGCACTTCCAATACGAATAATTTGTGCCATCAAAGAAGGGGGTCTTGTATACGATTGACTTTCAATGGTTGCCATAGGATCTTTCACTCTAGAATTTTAATTCTAATGCAAATGAGCACTAATACTCTGATACCAAATGAAATCCCTATGGAATTGTGGTAACACGTGCTATTTATAGTAGTTCGGTACTAACTCTTGCCTACATCCACTTCTCCTAAGTTTTCTACTTAGGGTTCCACTAATCTCAATCGCTTATTACAACAAAGGATTCCTCAAATGAATCCTAACCCTAGTATTTTCAGGCTCACACTCAAACCTTTATAACAATTGCAATCTCACAACAATTAAACTCATAATTATAACTTAATGCCCCAAGCATTAATCTCATACCAACCCACAATTACAAAACTTAACTCTTAGGTTATGGGAATACAATACAAGAGAGTTTATAAAGCTAGAATTACAATGCAATAAGTAAACTTACTTGTAAATGAAGTAAAATGCTCAAGGGAAGTTTGCACAGAGAAAACTAGCTGTTAGACAATGATAATAATTTGTTCTATATGAAATAAAGCCGTTAAAAAGGATTTAAAGCCTTTTTGGAAATTCGCGTATGACCATACCAAACATGGTATGCCCATACCAACTTAAAAAGCAACATTTAAAAATGAGAGGGAAATTAGGTATGGCCGTACCACTCATTGGTACGCCCGTACCAAAACAGTTTTCCTGAGAAACAATTTTCCTACAAGCAACGGTATGCTCGTACCAACCAATGGTACGCCCATACTAAAGCAAGTTTACGGAAAAACCAAATTCCTGCGAGCAATGATACACCCATACCATCTAATGGTACGCTCATACAAAGCTCAAGGAAACAAAGCTAACTTGGTACGGTTAGCCATATGGTCGTACCACACAACAAAATAGGTATGCCTATACCACTCATAAAAAAAAATTTACTACTACTACTACTACTACTACTACTACTACTACTAAATTGATATGAAATATCTAAAGAAAAAATTAGCTGTTAAAATTTTAAAAAAAACTAAAAGTTAAAAAATTAAAATTTTCATTATTCATATTTAGAGGGTGAATTTAGAATTTATTTTATTATTTTATTTATTTATGGATATATCTATAATGATTTGTTCACTACAGCACAAAAAAAAATTACTAGAGCTTAGGAGGTAGTTAAATTTAAGTAACAAACATGAAAATAGCATACCAGAGTTTATTACTTTAATCTAATAGCAAGCCATCCAAGTTGTATAAGAGTAGCAATATTGGTAGAAGGAGAATCTAATAGGATCCTCATCAAAATTAAAGTTGCCATCTCTAGCTTTGATATACAAGTTATGGCCATGGAGGTGCATTGGGTGATTCTAAGCTGCCCCTAGTACATTAGCTGATTGAAACACCATCTTTACTTCTTATCTATACTCTATTGACTTTACTTTCATCCCTAACGTTGGTTATATCATGTTGTCTGGTAAATCTTCTCCAACCAAATCATAGAATGCCAATGGCATGCCCAAGAAATCTTCCGTGTAGAAATCGCTCATGTTGCTTTTACTAAATGAATTTTGTTAAGATGCAAGTCTGAAGTGTCAAGTTCTTCTTGGTCATTGAACTATAATTTTGATTATCAAATTATAAGGAAAAAAGAAAAAGAAAAAGAAAAAGAAAGAAAGCATACTAGTAGTAAGCCTAAAGCACCTCCATTATGTGATTCCCCCATGACATATTTATTTAAACTTGTAGCAAAGAGCCATATTGATAGAAACATTTTGATCGCTAAGTCTCTTGAATTTATTGGTGAAACTTACCATGTGATAAAAAAATGTATACTTTGAACATTCATTTTTAAATGGTTTTAACATAGTTTTATTATTTTTTCACGCCATTTTCATATATTTCATGCATTTTCATATACTTTTGCATTTAGCATAATTTATTTAGTATTTTAATATTTTTTTGAATTTTACATATTTTATTCTATTAATTATAGGATTTTACATTAATTTAATCATATCATTACATTTCATATATAATAATCTTTAATCATAACTTTATTTCATCATATATTTTATGTTTAAATATGTTAGATCATGCTATTATAGGTTTTGGAGACTTATTCTTGCATTTTCTAAATATTTCACTTAACTCAAGTTGAGTTAGAGCCAACTTGACTCGAGTTGTTCTCAAAATGTTAAAATCTCAACAACTTACTCAACTCAACTCGAGTCGGCTACTTTGCATAATTTTGGATCTAAAATGAAAGGCTATGATGAAAAATATTATTTATGATTTCTTTTAAATATATAAATACATCATTTTGTTTAGGTTTCAATGGGGAACCATCATTCTTTATCCATCTACCATTTTTCATTTCATTTGTTCTTTTTCTTTTTCTTTTAACCATTCTCCCTTTTCTTTTGTCATTAACTTAAGGTTTTGGTAGGGATTTTCCTAGTAATTTCTATTTCCTTCTCATTAATCCATGGAGCTTCAATATAGATTTAATGAGTTTATTAAAGATCAAGAATCAAAGAAGGAAGGAAGATAAAGCTTATATAAGTTTTATTATTTTCTTTCTCTTTCTTAATCTTGATAGAAATTATATTTTTATTAATACCTTTGAATCATTTATTCTTATGGATTATAAGTAGGAATATATTAACGATTTGATATTTAATTGTGGATAAGTTTGGGTTTTTTTTAATTAATGACAATTATATATATATATATATATTGTGATATTTGTTGTCAATTTGTATCATGATGTTTAATGAATATGATTAAGATTGAGCTCACTTAATTAATTGCATTCAAAGAAATATTAATTATTGGAATGTTTGATATTACATGAGTGTGGATTACCTACAAATAAGAATTTAGCTCATGAAGATTAATTTTGGATAAAAGTGATTAATGCATTTTAATTAACTAATTAACATGACAAAAGTCATAATTAATTAATTCTAATAGGTTTGTTGGACCTTGGAAGATGTTAATTAATATTTTTTTATCCACCTGTTGACCCTGACTTTTCATCCGTGTGCTGCAGTTTTGGGTTTTCATTGACTTGGCTTAGTACAGGTCCTCGATGTTGATCCCGGTTTCCACACATGCCTTTGAACTTCCTTTGAGTATTCTGGACATATGGTGCATGCTACATTTTGCTCGTGGAAGGTGGCGCATGTTACATTAATTTTGTAATGTGCGTAGCATGTAGTGCAACATGCTACATATATAGCAGAAATATACGTTTGGTGGGTGGCCTTTTCTTAAGCAAATCTAATATGTGCTATATGGTACAATGCCTTAGGACCCTAAATGATGCTTATTGGACATATGACACATGTTATATTTCACTCAAGGGAGGTGGCACATGTAGGGTCAAACTGCAACATGCTGCGCATGTAGCATTACATGTTGTGTATATAGGCTATATGAGGTGCATATTGAACTATATGCACCACACATAGCTTAAAAATTTCAGAAATTCCATATTGCTAATGAGATTTTCTGAACCTAAACACCTCCCATTATAAATATGAGGCTCATAAAAAATGATCCAAAAAATTAACAAAAGACCCTCAAACTTTGCCAAAATCTACTCTCACTTAATTAAACACTTAATTAAGTAATTGATATAGGATTTTAAAGATTAACTAACCTTAGTTAGGTCCCTAAACATGTTTGGAATTAAGATCCAGAAGTTTAATCTACTGTGGTGCGTTAAATGCCGATTTCCTTTCCATTTTCTTCTTGATTTGACTATGGATCTATGATTTTTGGGTTATTTATTGATGATTGGCTTCAATCATGCTTATTTGATTATTACTAATGTCTATTTGTAATCTAAATAACTTATTTCTATTTTAGATCTGCCAAGATTTGAACTAGATATCATGTTTTTACCTAAAAATAGGACTTTTCTTCTATTTTCTTTGCTATATGCGCCGCATATAGCCTATATGTTATGCACATAGCACTACATACTATACATGTAGCTTTTAATTTTTCTAGAAAATCATATTTTTCTTTTGATTTCACTCATTTTTTGACCCAATTTGAATCTTCCAGCAATATTAGATGCTTTACAATAGCCATATTAGATGCTTTAGCTTTAAAATTAATTTTTCAAATTAAGTGCTCATTTAATTTGTTTACTTGTAATTTGATCACTTGTTTATGCCTTAAATGATCTGCTATGAGTGTTAAATCTGCTAGGATTTAGCTTTGGGTCATTTTTTTTGCTTAAAAATGTTATTTTCCTTAAGTTTGGCTTGCTATATGCGTTACATATAGCACTATATGTTACATATATAGCACTATATGCACTGCATATAGCTTGTATTTTTGCCAGAAGATTACAATGTTTACCCGATTTTGGATCTGATTTGAAACTTTCAGTGACATTAGATGCTTCACAGTAACTCTAATGAATTGAATTCATCATATATTATTTAAATTTTATTAATTTTGGTCTCAAAATTAATTTTCCTAATTAAATGCTTATTTAATTTGTGGATTTATGATTTTCAATATGGTTGGCTTTAATCGATCGAGTCACTATCTCTAGTTGATATTTATATGATGTTAGTGACTTCCAATTCATTGTGTCATGATCGTTCATTAATAATTTTGCCTTAATTATTTGCATCTATGTAATTTTCACGATCCAACTCATGTTAATTCACCTCACATGATTATTATCAGTACATTTATCAAATTTTGGCTCTTGATTCATCGTTCACATGGCAAAGAATTAGTCGATCAAGTCTTAAATTTTGTTTGCTACTAACAATTTTGCTTGTTTATTTTGCATTTTTAGTCTTGCATTTTTAGTCTTGTGCTACCTGAGATCAAAATTTTCCCGAAGCGGTTAAGACATTACTTAATGTCTTAGATTTTTGTATCAACAAATATCTTATGTAATAGAATAGCTTTATTCCATATTTTATATGATTTATCCTTAATTCCCTCATGTATCCCCTATTTTTCTTGATCCCTTTCACTGGCCTTTTTAAGATTTTATTTCTTGGATGGTTTTTTATATGCCAAAATATATATGTCATGCTACTACGCCATGTCACATGCTACATCACACATAATTATGTCATGCCATTACATATGCCATGCATAACATATACTATATCATACGCTACTATGTCATGCTATGTCATTTAGCTATGCTATGTTATTTTACCATGCAATATGCCATTATATCATATTGTCATGCCATGCCACATCACATGTCATATCGCTTGCCATCTCATATGGTATGTCAAATGCCACTTCCCACACGTATCACTATGCTATATCATGCATATATCATGTCATTCTACTATGTCATCACTTCACATGTCATGCATATAACATGCAATTCAAATGTCATATAGCCTTACATGTTATTCTGTTTTGCTATGTTATGCTCCGCTTATCGCTTTAACATGTCATGCTATGTGCTTATAATTATACTCTTGCTTGCTTGCCTACCTAGGATAATTAATTCCAACTATAATGGTAAAATCAATTTTGGAAACTCATAGAATATATCTTTACCACCTGAACTCATCTCTGAAGGGTTTAACTGAGCACTCATGCTATGGTTTTGTTAAACCAAATCCAGAACCATCCGGTAGTGACTCCTTTATGACTCTTTCAAGTTTGTATCATTCCTTGAGGTAGCCCCTTGGGAAGTCTGCACTTTCATTCCAACTGCATCCTCAATCCGTGAGCCTTACAAGTCTCGCTCTAAGTAATGGTAGAAACCACACACTCACAGTGGTGACTCCATTGGGGATACAGGGTAAAAGAATGGTGACATCTAAGAGTTTCCATATTAATTTTCTCATCATAGTTAGATTAATTATATGTATCACAACACAGTTTACGTCTACGCACACCACCTTCCTCCCATTTCAAGTCGGTGATTGTGGGTAAGTGAGTACTTTGGACTCTATTCGACTCCTCAGGAAATGAATCTACCTTCACCACTCACTGCCTCATACTGTTGACCGTCCATGATTCCTGATGGATAGACGTTAGGTATAGTCCTATATCAATGATTCCATTTGGTTGGATAGGTTGTGGACACCGTGGCGGGGGACCTTAGCCTATTCTTACTAGACTAAAGCCCATATAACTAACCAGAGCAACATTTCAAACTAAGACCCTTCATTTGCATGCTATGTTGATCTATGTCCTATCATATCAGTGGATTTGCTTAAATTTGACCTATTTTCTACTCTTATATTACTCAACTAAGGGTCAGAATCCTTTCATGATTCTGTATGGTTGCATAACCTCATGCCTATTCCACAGGCATTCTCTTATCATAACAATATGATCATTCTGTATTGCTTTGCTAAGGGTACAAATGATTTCATGATTTTGTACATCCTCTGTAATACTACGGTTACAAGTATAAAGTTAGTCGATGCTTATTCTCTAGATACTATCATTGCTTCTTCTTCAGGAAAAGAAGTTCATGCCCTATAGGCCTTCTACCTCCACGCAGCATTGCTTTGTCAGGCTTTCATCCATTGCAAAAAATTCCCCACTGCTACCTCCCATGCAAACCTCATGCCTATTCCACAGGCATTCTCTTGTCATAATAAAATGATCATGTTTGTATTGCTCTGCTAAGAGTCAGAATCCTTTCATGATTTTGTATGATTGCAAACATCATGCCTATTCCACTAGTTCTCTTATCATAACAATATGACCATATCAAAATGCTATCAAATTCTTACCGTAATCCCTCATATGATCAAGCAATGATCACCCCTTTTGCTTGTCTCATATATTGAGAGAATCATGCCTCAAGTTCCTAGTGCAACTCTGGGCTAGTGTCCCACCTAAGAGATATTGAATTGACCTATCTTCATAGAGGTATAAGAGTGGTAGGGAGTGCTGTTGTATATTGTATGGTCACTAAATATTTTCATGTTTTTTTATCCAATACACATACATGCATACTAATGTAATTTTTTCTAATAAATTTCCTTTTGCAGCCATAATGCTGGATGTTTCCTAACATAGGTCATGCATACATCTTACATGCCACATCACGTGCATGCTAACACATACACATGCTAATTAACTTCATTTGGTAGCCATAACGCTAGATTCCTAAGACAGCTAAGCTGATACCTAAACCATCGAAGCAGTAGAAAGGGTTAGCTGCTAATAAGATGTCCTCTCGAGTCCATAACATAGCTCACAGTGGTAAGGTGTTCACTCCTCCCAATCTCGGGAAGAAATCAGATGCTCTAAAAAAGCCAACCAAGGCTAGACCCCCCAAGGATAAGGCTAGTCTAAGTAATGTTCTAGCTCCATAACCAACTGATAAGGTTACTCAGCCTGATAATGTTATTGTCAAGCAGTTGAAGAAGACACAGGCTAATATCAGCATCTGAGACTTGGTGCTGTCCTCTTAACAATATTGATAAGCTGTCATTGAGGCACTGTCTAACATGAGAATTTCTCCATCTATTTCTACCTTCAGCATGAAGAGTCAATTGGTGAATCATAAATTGCAATCTAGCATGATTACTTTCTCTGACATAGATTTACCAATTGAGGGTGTCCATCACAACAAATTACTCTTCATTATAGTACATATCATGAACTTTTCCAGTCCTTACATCATGGTGGATGACTATTCTGACATCAATATGTGTCCTCTTAAGGTGTTACCCAAGCTTGAAATCTAGCTTTCAGACTTAAAACCATCTTAGATTATCATTAAGGCTTATGATGAGTCTAAATGGGAGGTTATCGGTACCTTCACTACTACTGTCATAGTCGGGCCAATCAAGTCAGTGGTGGAATTTACAATTCTTGACATTCCAGTGTCATTTGGCTTGCTATTAGGCCAGCCGTGGTTCCATCCTCTAGGAGGTATGCCATCCACCTTACATTAAAAGATCAAGTTTCCGCATGACAAAGGTGTAGTTACTATTGTAACTGATGATAAGGTCACCTTAGCCAACATCAAAGAAGATATCCCTCTCATGATTGGCTTTTAGATCGTTGCTATCAGAGAGCCTGAATCATACTCATACCAACCAAGTCTTATTATGGAAAAGATGTTATGTAAGATGAACTTTTTGCCTAGCAAAGGTTTAGGCTTGTACCAATAGGGTCCGGTATAGTTCAACATCCTTACAGCCATGTGGGAAGAAAGATATTATATTGGGTTTGATCCCAACATTTTAGATAAACTGGAAGAGTGCAAGATAATTGCCTTCATCCAGGGAGAGATGCAACATGATCATGCTTCTGAGTTGCCTAACTCAGATGACTTCTTTAACCAACAGTTTGTCATCTTTGGTGATGTTTGTGATCTGTCATCCTTGACTGTTTCTAAGAAGGTCGCTGCCACTTCTTACATCATCAACCCTGATGATGCTTTTCAAATCTTTGGTGTTGTTGCTAATCTCACTACTGGCTGCCTTGAGCCAAAACTTACCATAGTCATTGTACTAGGATCTAAGTTGCATAACTTGGATATGGGAGACCTGCTGCTTCCCAAGGTCTATGAGCATAGTGCTACTCTAGTGGATAATACCTTTGATGAATTACTATATAAGGACACTGATGCCCCAATTACTATTTTATTCAATAATGATGTAATCCCATCCAAATATAATGCAATGAAGAATAACTTTGCTTATGTTTATGATGTGTATTCTGATGGCATCATGCATGAACATGAGCATTTTTGATATTAATGCAGCATGCATTGAAAATGTTAATATTAGCATAGATGATAAACCTTGTCTACTCTAGATTGCATCAGACTTGACCTCTAAAGAGAGAACAGAAATAATCAAAGTACTGGAAAAGCATTTAAAAGCCTTTGCTCTAGGCTATGAAGACATATCGGGTGTCAATAAAACCATTATAGAACACAAAATTTTGATCAAGCCCAAGTTCAAACTGGTTAAACAGAAGCTGTGGTGCCTTTAACTAGAATGGGCACAGAACGTTAAGGAAGATGTCTAGAAGTAGTTGGATGCCAAATTTCTTGAAGTGGTTCATTACCACGAATGGTTGGCTAACATTGTTCCAGTTCTTAAGAAAGATGGTATGGTCAATGTCTGCATAGACTATAGGGATCTAAACAAAGCATGTCTAAAGGATGACTTTCCTTTACCTCATATCGATGTGTTGGTTGACAGTGCAACTGCTAGTGCTATGTATTCCTTCGCTTATGGATTTTTTGGGTACAACCAAATTCTAATAGCTATTATTGATAAGGTGAAGATAGCTTTCATCACAAAATAGAGGACTTATTGCTATAAGGTCATACCCTTTAAATTAAAGAATGCAGGTGCTACCTACCAGAGAGCCACAACAATCTTGTTGAATGATCTAATCCACAAGGAGGTCAAAGTCTATGTGGATGATATGATGGTGAAGTCTTGCACCAGAGAAGAGCATTCGGTTACTCTTAATAGATTTCTCACACGGGTTAAGAAGTGTGGGCTCAGGTTAAATCCAAAGAAATGCACATTTAGGGTAACGTCCAGCAAGCTATTGGTTCACATTGTCAATTAGAGGGGTATCAAAGTGGATCCTAATAAAGTAAAGTTGATATGTGAGATACCCATTCCTAAATCTAAAATTGAAGTGAGGGGATTCCTGGGACAGCTCTAGTACATCAGTAGACTCATTACTAAGCTCACTACCATGTATGAGACTATCTTCAGGCTTTTAAGGAAGAATCAGCCCTTGGTTTGGGATGAGAACTATTGATTGAGAGCTAAAATGCATGTTTTTTGTATATAAAATAGTCCATTTTAGATTAGGAAAGTAGCTAGAATATTTGACTTGGTTATATTTCTGAATTTCATAGGTAAAAATAGGTACAAAGTCAAAAGTAAGCTAATTTGGCATTTTTACCACTTTTTAGAAGTTAAGGCAGCATACAAGCCGTATGACCAAGGCTTATGGGCATAAGAGATGGCACAAGGACCTAATGAATTTAATTTTCTATTTTTAAATTTAGGATTAGATTAAATTGAATTTTGAAGATCCTTTCTGATGATAAGGATTGGTAATTATTTTATTTATTTATTTAGTCTATTTTTGATTCCTATAAATAGGAGATTTGTTCCTATTATAGTGAGTTGAATCTTTTGGATTTTATTTTAATCAAATTTTAGCATTAATATTATTTTATTTCCTTCAAGTTTTTATTTTTATTTTTCTTTATTTTTGAATTAATTTACCGCCTATAATGCTTAAGTAGACATTTTATTTCTCAATCAAGAGCAACACAATTAATTTATTAAAGATCATGTGAGATCAAATCGTTTCTAATTCCAATGGTAAATCATTATTCATTTTAATTCTATAAATTGAAGAATCATTATACATATTGCTAAGTGAGTTATTTAATTTGTAATTGTCACTCGACTTGCTGAAGTAGCAATCAAAGAATTAATTGAGGTAAAAGGCTTTTAAACCTCTTTGTGAATTAAATGATCTAGTTTGAACATGGTGGAGCTGGTTCTTAAGTGTTAACTAGAATCAAATTCTTCTAATCCTTAATGCGATTCCTGGAAGACTGTGTGCGAAGTTGATTCCACCATGTCTATTCGAGAATTAGAGACGATTGTAAAGCTGCTTCCTGGTCATCTTAAAAATAAGGAAGAATTGGTTCATGTGAGGCTTTCTCGGTATCCTATAACCAGCTTGGTGATTTTTACCATTAGATTATCATTGCATCGATGATCATGATCTAGCAATAATTAATTGTGACTTGTGATTGGGAAGTTTCTTCATATTGATATTTTCCAAAACCCAAATTTCATTGATTATTTATTTTTCTTCGATTATTTCAAAATTATTTTATTTTATTTTTATCATAAAGAATCAAAGGATCATTTCGTCTCTATGGGATCAATCTTTCTTCCACTACTGCAAAATTATTAAAATCTATATTGGGGGAAGTATGATTTAATTTGATAGTTTTGACACTCAATAAACTACCAATTTTCATTTGAGAGGGTGAAGCATTATCTCTCTAACCCGTCAATCCTGTAACCACCTCGATTAGGAAAACCATTATTGCTTTATCTAGCATTAGAAGAGGAATCAGTGGCTCAAGAGAATGAAGCTAGAATTGAGCATGTTGTCTACTACTTAAGTAAGAAGCTATTGCCAACAAAGTGCAAGTACAACAATGTTGAGAAGCTATGCATGGCTATAGTTTGGGTCATCAAGAAACTCAAACACTACTTTCAATCTTACCAAGTTTAGGTGATCTCTAAGGTCAACCCTATGAAATACTTGTATTAAGCTCCTTCACTGGTACGAAAACTTTCCAGGTGGCTGATCCTATTATCAGAGTTTGATGTATAGTACATCACTAAGAAAGTGATCAAAGGCAAAGCGATTGTAGAATTCTTAGCATCCAAGCCAATGGATGACTCTGAGACCTTCAAGCTGGACTTCCCAGATGAGCACTTAAGGGTAATTAATGTTTAGAAATGGCAATTGCACTTTGATGGTGCAGTCAATAGAAGACGTACAGGCATAAGAGTTGTATTAGTAACTCCTGAAGGTAAACTGATTATGCTTTCAAAGCAACTAAGCTTTCCAGTCATCAATAATATGGTTGAGTATGAAGCATGTCTATCCAGGCTTGAAGCATTGCTAATGATCAGTGCCCAAGATATGGAGATATTTGGTGACTCGATGCTTATCATTCACCAATCCACAACCGAGTGGGATGTTAAAGAAGAAAGACTTAAGCCCTATGCTACATAAATGAAGGTCATGATTTGTAATTTTAGCTCATGTCAATTTATTCACACTTCATGTGATGAGAATCAGATGGTCAATGCCTTGGCCATACTGGCTTCAGTTTGTGAATGACCACAGTATCAAGTTTAACCTATATTCATCTAGCAGTCGAGGATTGCTTGCTATGAAGGAGAACAGGTTATGGCATTAGACCGGCAAGACAAGATTCCATGGTATATGGATATCATGAATTTTTTAAGAATTAATGCTTATCCAAAAGGAGCCAATAAGACTGATAAGCTAGCTTTAAAAAGGCTAGCAGCTAACTTTACTTAGCATCAAGGTGTTCTTTATAGAAAAATAGTTGAGGGTCTATAACTTTGATGCTTATTGGGGAAAGAGATCGAATCAACCATGTAAACAGTACATGTTGGTGTATGTGGTCCTACATGAAGAGATTCACTCTTTACAGGAAGATCCTATATCAAAGGTATTTCTGGCTTACCATGGAGATAAATTGCAGACAGTTTGTACAAAGATGTCATGAGTGCTAGATTTATGGGGATCTAAGTCACATACCGCTAGTCACATTGCAGAATTTAACTACACCTTGGCCATTCTCAGTTTGGGGATTTGACATCATGGGTGAGATTCATCTTAATACGTCTAACAAGCATTGATATATATTGGTGGTTGTTGACTACTTCTCTAAGTGGGTAAAAGCAAAATCTTATAGTACACTATGGTAAAACAATTTATCAAGTTTATAGAGAGAAATCTCATATGCCGATATAGGATACCACATCACTTAGTGTCTGATAATGGAGTATTGTTCTAGGGCCAAGTGGTCAACTTGCAAGAAAGATATAGGATTAAGCACAACTGATCTTCTCCATATCACCCTCAAGCTAACAGGGCAGTCGAAGCAGCTAATAAGATGATCAAGTGAATCTTGGCTAAGATAGTGCAGACTTATAGGGATTAGCATGAGTAGTTACCATTTACTTTATGGGGTTACAGAACCACTATAATGAGTCCTACAGGTACTGCCCCCTACTCTCTAGTTTATGGGATAGAATCCGTATTACCAATCGAAGTGGAGCTGAAGTTGCTTTATGTTATTTCTGAATCTCAGTTGCTAGAAACTGAGTAGAAAAGGATTAGGTATGAACAATTGGTTACCATTGATAAGAGACAACTAAAGGCTCTCTATCATTTACAGCTTTATAAGAAGCACATGGTGAATGCATTAAACAGAAAGGTCAAACTTGTTGCTATACAGGAAGGTGATCTGGTTCTCAAGTAAGTTAGACTAGCTATCCATGACCACTATGGAAAGTTCAGATCGAATTGGTAGGGCCAATTCTTGGTCAAAAGGATCATATCCAAAGGCATTGTCTGTATTTCAGACTTGGAAGGCAATGAATTTTTGAAACCCATCAAACTTGACCAGCTAAAAAAGTATTTTATCTAGAGCAAATGGTAAAAAGAAGAGTAAAAATAAAAATAAAAAGCCTAGTGAGCTGAAAACCTACATAGGCAGTTAACGTAAAAATTAAGACAAAAGAAAAATGCTTGCTTGATAGGTCAAAAATCCACTTGGACGGCTCATGCAAAAGTTAGAGCTTTTAAAAATAAAAGGAGAGTGTTAAAATAATTGATCAAAAAAAATCATGCATGATACTCGTCAATGATAAAGGTTAAATCTAATGTGTATCAAGAGACCTTTGTACTAGTTTTAACATTTTTCATCTAAATGTTTCAATCTCATTAATGCAAATGGAATGCATGTTCATAAACTTAGCCATAAGTAATATTAGTTTCAAACACAAAGCACAACCTTTCTTTGTTGTATACAATTTTATTGCCTAATAGTTTCTTACAATACAGAATTCTAGTTATAGTGCAGTACCCACAGATTATACTCATCATCTATAGCAAACCCAGCTCAAGGGGTCCCTACCGACATGATCTTACGACTAGGCAAGTCCTCTCTACATGCTCCAGGAAGCAAGATATTAATCGTCCTCCTTTGAACTCTATTAACTGAGGGATAGTCTATTTATAGTCGTACTGATGACAGACTTTGGTAGGAATGTAATGTGTACAACATCTAAATCCTAACAGTAGAAAGTAGCCTATGTACATCTTCACTGTCACATGTTGTATGTTCCACTAAGGACAGGTCCACTTAACCCCACTCTCTGGGATGGCTCCTATCCACTAGATCGAGCCGTTGAATATCAATGTCCTTACCTCACTAAAGGTGTAGCCTCTTTGCATATGGCGATGAGCTGCATATCTCTTTAGATTGCCCATTGGAGGTGCCAAGATCCCTAACTTCTCCTGAAGCCAGATTTTAAAAAAAAAAAGAAGAAGAAAGCAAAAACATAAAAAAAAAGCTCGCTGAGTTGAAAACCTTACAAAAGGTTACTCAGGTAAAAAATTAGAGTGACCTGCTGAACTGAAAATCCAAAGGGGCAGTTCATACAAAATTTAAGGTTTGAAACAAAATCAAACAGCCCGATGAGCCAAAAACCTCACAAGAGGCAACTCATGTAAAAATTAGGGTAAAATATAGCTTTTCTAAGTAAAAAATTTGTAAAGGTGGCTTAGAATTCTCACTTATAGTAAAAGCAGGCTACTACTGAGGTGTCCAGATTATCCTTGCTTCATACTATCCAGCCCAAGGATTATCTCTACCATGATCATAAGAAAAAGGGTCTGACCTTGCTCCATTTGGTCTATCACAAGCTCAATCAGCAAATCTCTATGATCAGATGGATAAATAAATAGAAATTACACCAGTAATCCAAATCCTACTACCCTCAACTATGAGGAGGTAGTCACGAGTTTATGACCACACAATCAGAAAATAGTGATAGCATCTACAGAGCCTTTTGTAATCAAGAGTGACTTCACTGTGCTTAAGCTAATGTTAAAAGCTCTTATCATATATGAGACCGCCTCTGTAGTAGGCATAGGCACTGTTAACATTATTATGATGTTACGTGTAACTCTGAAGATAACAATGAACTCTTCATACATCGAACCCAACTCAACATGTTCAAACAGAAAGATATAAGCCATTGGATCCCAGAACTACACGGTAGCATGCAAGAAAGAATTATTAATCAAGACTGACTGGAAGGTCTTCAAATATTGAAGCCCAAACTTGCTCAATTGACTCTACTCAATGTTGCCTCACTGGCGAGAAAGGGTACGAAAAGCAGACAGTGATTACTGAGTCATTGTTTATCTAATTTCTACACAGAAGAATAAGCAAGTTATGTTTCAGCAAAGAAGCATAAAGCATGATATTCTTACCAAATATGTCACGTCTTTTGGCTGCATAACATGCTCCTGTAGAATGATTACTAATTCTGCATCAAGAAAAATCAATAATCATCCTACAAGGGATTCCATACATTCATAAATAGTGCAGAAATTTTATATATATATATATGTCCAATTCATTTTAACAGTCCCTGGTTCATCATACATACATTGTTTAGTTCATACCATTTTTAGTGTCATAGTTGTACACACGTTATTACATGTTTATAATATATTAAAGTTCAAGATACTGCCAAAGTGCTTATCTAAAATATTGCACGATTAATACTTATAAGAAGTTCATAATATCTTTATTACCAATTAGATTGATTTGTCCTGCTGCTGCCTCAATGTTTCTCTTCTGCGGCTTTGTTTATTCCTGTATTTATCAATTGACAAACGCTAAGTATAAAACTCAATGGTGCTAGTTATAACATGTAATACAATTAATCATATAGTCCAAATAATCATAGTATTAAAAGATCCATAGCATTAATAATTTATGATGCATTGATGTCAATTTTATCATCATATCATTTAGTTCAAGCAGTATGATCATTTCTTTTGGATTTCATGTAATATGTATGTATGAATCATCAAGCATGACTATCTTGAATTATGATGAATTTTCAATCATATTAAACATTCGTATGAAGATGACTTATCATTTATTTATGTCATGTATCATAACATATTGTCGTATGCCAAGCTTTATGAATAGTGCATATTAATGAGAATGCATTCATACTATGCATTCTCCCTCTTATTCTTTGATTCATCATTTTATCCATATGCGAAATTTCTGGGCTTTCATTATATCATCACTATGATTCAATATATATGAGCTCATTTATCAACTTTCATTTCAATTTCTATTCTTTTTCATTTCATGATATCCATTCATTTAATTCCTATAGGAATTTATATCACTATGCCCAGTATAATCATTTAGCCTTTTCATATATCATATTCCATTCTTTTCTCCTTATTCCACCATGTCATGATATGTCATGATTCATGTTAAATGCTTATATTCATGATAGGTATACTGCATAATTAAAATTATCATATGAAAATGATGCAATGCTATTGCATTACCAAACCTTGCCCCATTGACCATTTAATGATCGGGGACTTTAAACATACTAGCACAAACCTAGTAAGTCCTTTCCCTTATTTATATCCTTTGATGATTCGTGAATATTTTCCACATATTTACCTGTTACAAAATCAATATTAATTTTTTTATTAGAATTTCATTCATCTTTTACCAATCTTATATTCATATACCATTGAATACTTAAATTCCATTTCTAACTTATTTTCTTAAATTTACGACTTTATATTTACCTTTACAGTAATTTATTTCATTAGAAGCCCTTCTATCTTTTAATACTATTTGATCATTATTTTCTATTTTAATTCATTCATTCCTTTATTTTATTCATTCTGTAACGTAACAATTATTATACCACTATAAAATTGTAATCATCTTATTTCTATTTATATAATATCATTTCTTAACCCATATTCTATACCTTAATCTTATGTTATAATCTTTTAAATTAACTTCATTATAGTAATATCGTGTATAATCTTATACTTAATATTTAATGCTTCTTATCTCTATTTGATAGTATACTGGTAAGAGCTTGCTTTTAACCAATTGTTTATTAACCTATTATCATTTAAGTTATAATAAGAATTATATTCATAATCTGGAACTAATTTAAGTTTCTATTAAGAATCTGTTGTTGTTATGTCATAATTTAATATAACAGTCTTACTTATATATATTAACATAACTTTGTTGATATCATACTACCAATTACCTCTTAATATCCTGTTTATGTATTCTAACTATTCTTATTACTATTCCTATTTAAATCTTAAATCCTATTATCAGATTTTTATTCAGTAATACTTTAAGCATAATGAATCCTATTAAATCCCAGAATTCATTTAAATAAAGAAATAATCAGTTCTTACTTAATTTCCTACTAGCTGATTCCCATTAATCATGCTTACTTATCATCAGTAACTATATAACTTATATTCTGACTTAATCTTTTCTCTTTTATTTATTTCCAGTCTTAGGTTTAATATCATTACTGATATCTACTTACACACTACTAATCCTTTATTATCAATATCAGATTTAAATATTTTAGTAAACCCAGTATTCTGCTTAAGCAATATCATAATTCACATGCTTAATTAAAACTTAACTTATACAACTTACTGATATGCCATATACTCATCAATTTATTCCATTTATGCATATAGTTAATCAAATAATGTAAATTCTATAAT
>CANYBF010177756.1:0-13108 GCA_948192965.1 Dalechampia spathulata
ATTTTATTAATGAAAAATATAATGCAAAATTATCAAATAATTAAATAATTTTATCATTTTATTTGTTTTTTATTAATATAAATTATAAATTATATTTATTAATATTTTAATTTAAATTTCAAGTATAAGTTTATATAAAAAATTTATTATAATTATATCAAATTTGTCATATTTTAAAAAAATATTAAAATATTAAAAAAATTATTAAAATATTAAAAAAATTATATTCAATTAATTTTTAAATTAGCGACGGAATAAAATCCGTCGCTAATTCCGTAGCTATTTAGCTACAGATTTAGCGACGGATTTTTTCCGTCTCTAAATCCGTAGCTATTTCGCTACGGATTTAGCGACGGAAAAAAATCCGTCGCTAATCCGTTGCTAATCTGTCGCCATAAATTTAGCGTCAAATGGTTTACCGACGGAATTTTGCCGTCGCTATTTCCGTCGCCGTAACAAATAGCGACGGCAAATATACTTATAGCGACGGCAAAGTTCCGTCGCTAAATGAGTTATTTTTTGTAGTGTTACCTGAGTCTTACTGACTGTGCATGTTGACTTTACAGATCATGGCGTATGAGTTTAGACTGCTACCAGAACCTGAGATCCCGCAGAGAGTACCACTTGGTTTTCCCCATCTACAAGCATGGAGTGCACCACGTCGGAGGCCCGATTATACAATGGATGAGTTGAGAGAGTATCTCAATGACTTGACCTAGGACTAGGTAAGAAGAAATAATTTAATTAGCATTAAACTGTATTGAATTGGTTTGGGAAATACCTAAGTAGGCGTCTAATCTATTATCATTGTCGGAATAGGTGTGTCCTTATCCCTGGAGCAATATGTATCCGACGCCAAAATATTTGACTAGCTCAACGCACAAGGATGAGCATCATATGATATTGGAGAGTCCTGAGGGTAGACTCTTCTACTTAGGAGAGCACGTGATTGACTAACAACTAGGACTAGAGAGCCGTATGGAGCCTGCTGCCCTACCACACGTGATGTTCTGGATGTCTTGCATTGATGCAGACCTAGAGGTGATTACTGGGTTGATTGGTATTCCCAGGTGAGAGTGTCTATCTGAGTCACCAATAGATTGTCCCACCTTCGTACAGATGAGGCTGTTGGGGCCTATGGAGATTTCTACATACCAAGGTCAACATGACAGAGCTAGCGGGTCTAGAGTCAGACCTGATTCCCATAGAGGTTGAGGTTGACGTTGGGGTTCGCTAGCCATTGGCAGTTCTCAAGGTAGCAGTGCCTTGAAAAGATCTCGTGAAGCTCGATCTGGTGCAACTCTACCAATATTAATGTATGATACTCCAAAAGTGCCTCCTGGATATGAGCGCCTGATAGACTTTATGGAAGGTCAGCTGATGTGGCCGCAGAACCCATTGATCTATACGTATGACAAGACTGGTCGCCCCTACGAGACATCCTTTCTTGTGCCGATGAGGGATGAGATTGAGTTTTATCTGCCAAACACCACCCATGTGAGTATATGTGTTTTTGTATTCTTCTGGCTTCAGTAGCCTTACATGTGTTTGACTTGCACAAGTGCCTCGTGATACGATGGCTGATGCTTTGAGGCTTCTGACAGGATTGCATCGCTATCACACCTCTGAGATACTGAGTGTTCAGGTGAGTACCTGTTATAAATGTGATTGCATGAAAATGCATGGATGCATGACTTATATGCCTATATGCTCATGTTTTCATGGAGGAACGAGATTGCTATGCTCAGATGACAGAGCAGATGGGACAAGATATCGCCTGGTTGACAGCATGTCTGGAGCGATATAACATCAAGGTTCCAGATAGTCCCAACCCTGATGAAGACCATTCCGGTGAAGATGATGCTTAGAGAAGACATGATGTCTGATTCCCATATGCATGATGTCAGAACTCTATAGTTTCTGTATTAAATGATAAGGCGGTGTGTTATAGTCTAGCATGTGGGCCTAGTACACTAGGGCTGTGGTGTACAGCTTTGAAAATAGTAAAAATCTTGAACTTTGTATCTTTTAGATTTATTAGTGGAATCCAAAGTTGCTTGCTATTATAAAAATCTCATGCTCTATGCTTCATTGCCAAAACATAACTTCTTTGTTCCTCTGTGTAGAAACTAGATATATAATGACCCAGCAATCACTGTTTACTTTCCGTGCTCTCTCCCATCAGTGGAGCAACAATGAGTGGAATCAATTGGACTCCAATATCTAAAGACTTTTTAGCAAGTCTCAGTTAACAACACCTTCTACATGCTGTCGTGCAATTCTGGGATCCAGCAATCCACGTCTTCCGATTTGGGCATGTTGAGTTATGCCCGATGTTCAAGGAGTTTGTTGCTATCCTCGGAGTTACTTGTGAGATGTCAATGATGTTGACAATGGTATGCCAACAGGAGAGGCAGAGCCATATTTGATAAGGGCTTTTGACATCAGTCTGACCACTGCGAGGTCCCTTTTGACTACAGAGGGCTTTGTAGATATTGCTACTATTTTTCGGCTGCGTAGCCAAAAATCTATGGATGCCCCGTCATGGATGAGAGTAGCTAGATTTGGATTACTGGCTCAATTCTTGTTCGTCGATCCATCCGGTCATTGAGATTTGCTGATCGGGCCTGTTGTAGACTAGATGATGCAGGGTCGAACCCCTTTTTCGATGATTGTAGCAAAAACGATCCTTAGACTGGACAGAGTGAAGAAGGGCATATCTGGGTGCTTCAGTGGTAATCTGATTTTGTTGCAGGTAAGAGTTCTAAGCTACCTTTGCAGGTTTTTAACTTAGAGAAAGCCATGTTTTTGCCCTAATTTTTGCATAGGTCGCCTTTTGTAAGGTTTTTGGCCCATCGGGTTACTGATTTTGCTTTGGACCCTAACTTTTGCTTGAACTGCCCCCTTGGGTTTTTAGCTCAGCGGGTCACTCTAATTTTTACCTGAGCAGCCTTTTGCAAGGTTTTCAACTCAGCGAGCTTTTATTCTTATTTTATTTTTCAGGTTTAGCTTCAAGAGAAGCTGGGAATTCTTGCACCACTAGCGGGTGATTTACAGAGATACGTACCTTATAGCCACATGCAGAAGGGCTATACCTTCAATGAGGTGAAAGCGCTGACATTTGATAGCTGGGTTGAGTGGATGGGAATTCAACCTGAGAGTGAGATCAGGTGGACTTGCCCTTGGTGGCACATACAGCATGTGACCGTGAGGATTTATATAGATTGTATCTTACTACCAGGATTTAGGCATTGTACACACTACAACCCTGTTATGATCTACCGTTAGTATGGTTATAGGCAGACTATCCCTCAATTGACAGAGTTTAAGGAAGGATGGCTGGTATCCCGCTTCTTGGAGCACATGGAGAGGACTTGGCCCCATTGTAGGATTATGCTGATGGAGAGCCCTGGAGCTGGATCTGCTACCGATGATGGGTACAAGCTGTGGGTACTGCACCACACCTTAGCTCTGTACTATAATACATTGTTAGGCAACAAGATTGCATGTAATAAAGAGTGATGATGCTTAGTGTTTGCAACTAGTATTACTTATAGCTAAGTTCATGGACATATATTCCATTTGCATTAATAAGATTAAAACATTTGCATGAAAAATGTTAAAACTGACATAGAATTTTCTCGATGTGCATCAGACTTAACCCTTGTTGTTGACCAGCCTCATGCGAGATTTTCTGATCAACTATTTTAACGCTCTCCTTTTTCTTTTAAGAACTCTAACTTTTGCATGAGTCATCCGACCGGATTTTCAACTCATCGAGCAAATATTTTTCACTGGTCTCAATTTTTGCGTAAGTTGCCTACGTAGGTTTTCAGCTCACCAGACTTTTTATTTTTTATTTCGCTCTTTCTTTTGCCCTTTACTCTAGACAAAATACTTCTTTAGCCAGTCAAGGTTGACAGGTTCTGAGAATTCATTACCTTCCAAATCTGAGATGTGAATAGTGCCTTTGGAGAGGATTTTTTTGACTAGGAATGGGCCTTCCCAGTTAGGTCTAAACTTTCCACGAGGGTCATAGATAGCTAGTCTGACTTGCTTTAGAACTAAATCACCTTCCTGTATGGTAACAGGTTTGACCTTTCTATTGAATGCATTCACCATGCGCTTCTTGTAAAGCTGTAGATGATAGAGAGCCTTCAGTCGCTTCTCATTAATAGTAACTAGCTGTTCATACCTAGCCCTTTTCCACTCAGCTTCTGGCAACTAAGATTTTAGAATGACACAAAGTAATTTCAGTTCCACTTTGATTGGTAGTACGGCTTTTGTCCCTTAAACAAGAGAGTAGGGGGTGGCACCCGTAGGACTCATTACAGTGGTTCTGTAACCCCATAAAGCAAATGGCAATTGCTCATGCCAATCTCTATAAGTTCTCACTGTCTTGGCTAAGATGAGCTTGATTGTCTTGTTAGCTACTTCAACTACCCCATTAGCTTGAGGGCGGTATGAAGAGGATTAGTGGTGCTCGATCCCATATCTTTCTAGCAAATCAACCACTGGGCCTTGGAACTACACTCCATTATCAGGCACTAAGTGATGTGGTATCCTATATCAGCATATGATATTCTTCTCTATAAACCAGTTTATTATAGGATTCAGCTTCTACCCACTTAGAGAAGTAGTCAACAGCCACTAGTATGTACCGATGCCCGTTGGAAGCATTAGGATGAATCTCACCCACGATGTCAATTTCCTAAGCTGAGAATGGTCAAGGTGTTGTCAAATTCTACAATTCAACTGGCGGTATGTGATTCAGATCCTCGTGAACCTGACACTCATGACATCTTTGTATAAACTGTATGCAGTCTATCTCCATGGTAAGCTAGAAATATCATTGGCATAAGATTTTCCTATAAAGCATGAATCTATTCATGTGGGGTTCGTATATGCCAGCGTGTACCATTTCCAAAACTGATTCAATCTCCTTCCTTGATATGTATCAAAGTTATAGGCCATCCGATGTTCTTCTATAGAGAACACCTTGATGCCAGGTAAAGTTGGCTGCTAGCTGGCTGCTATCTTGTGTAGAGCTAGTTTATTAGTCTTATTAGATTTTTCTGGATAAGCACCAGTTTTCAGAAAGTTCATGATATCTACATACTATGGGATCTTGTTTGGCTGGTCTAGTGTCATAGCCCATTCTCCCTCATAGCAAGGAATCCTCGACTACTTGATGAATACAGGTTGAATTTGACTCTGCAATCATTCACAGATTGAAGCTAGTGTGGGTAAGGCATCAACTATATAATTATCTTCACACAGCATGTGAATGAATTGGCATGAGCTGAAATTGGAAACCATGAGCTTTATGTATTTAGCATAAGGCTTGAGCCTTTCCTCTTTGACCTCCCACTTGGCCGTGGATTGGTGAATGATAAGCATCGAATCACTAAATATCTATATATCTTAGGCATCGATCATTAGCAATGCTTCTAGCCTTAATAGACATGCTTCATATTCAGCCATATTATTGGTGACTGGAAAGCTCAGCCGCTTAGAAAGCATAATGAGTTCGCCTTCATAAGTGATTAGCATAACTCTTATACCTGCATCTCTTCTATTGAATATGCCGTCAAAGTGTAACTGCCATTTTTGAACATCAACTGCCCCCAAATGCTCATCTGGGAAGTCAAGTTCAAAGGTCTCGGAGTCATCCATCGGCTTGGATGTTAAGAATTCGGCAATTGCTCTGCATTTGATCACCTTGGTTGTGATGTACTGCGCATCACACTCTGTTAATAGGATCAGCCACCCAGAGATTTTCCCTACCAGCAAAGGAGCTGCGTACAAGTACTTCATAGGGTCAACCTTGGAGATTGCCTGAACTTGGTATGACTGGAAGTAGTGTCTGAGTTTATTGGTGACCCAGACCATGCATAGCTTCTCAACAGTACTGTATTTGCATTCAGTTGGCAGCAGCTTCTTACTTAAGTAGTAGATAGCATGCTTAACTCCAGCTTCATTCTCTTGAGCCATCATAGCACCCACTGACTCCTTTTCTAAGGCTAGATAGAGTAGTAATAGTTTTCCCAACTGAGGCGATTGCAGGATCGGTGGGTTGGAGAGGTAATGCTTCACCCTCTTAAATGCAAATTGGTAGTTCTCATCCCAAACCATAGGTTGGTTCTTCCTTAAAAGCTTGAAGATAAGCTTACACATGATAGTGAGCTTGGCGATAAATCTACTAATATATTGGAGCTGTCCCAGGAATCCCCTGACTTTGGTCTCAGTTCTGGGAATAGGCATCTCAATGATCGACTTTGCCTTATCAGAATCCACTTCAATACCCCTCTGACTGATAATGTAACCCAACAGCTTATCGGATGTCACCCCGAATGTGCATTTCTTCGGGTTCAACATGAGTACATATTTCTCAACATGTGTGAGAAATCTATCAAGAGCAACTGGGTGCTCTTCTTTGGTGGGAGACTTCACCATCATATCATCCACATATACTTTAACCTCCTTGTGGATCAAATCATGCAACAAGGTTGCTGCAGCTCGTTAGCAGGTAGCACCTGCATTTTTCAAGCCAAGGGGCATGACCTTGTAGTAGTAGGTCCCCCATTCTATGATGAAAGTTATCTTCACTTTATCTGTAATTGCCATTTGGTTGTACCTAGAGAATCCATCAATGAAAGAATACATATCACTAGTGGCTGCACTATCGACTAGCACATTGATATGAGGTAAAGGAAAGTCATCCTTTGGACATGTTTTGTTCAGATCCCTATAGTCTATGCAGACTCTGACCCTACCATCTTTCTTAGGAACCAGAACCACATTAGCCAACCATTCTGGGTAGTCAACCACCTCAAGGAATTTGGCATCCAACTGCTTCTGGACATCTTCCTTAACCTTCTGTGCCCACTCTGGTCGGAGGCACCGTAATTTCTACTTAACTGGCTTAAACCCCAGCTTGGTTGGAATTCTGTGTTCTGCAATGGATCTATCGACACCTGGCATGTCTTCATAGCTTAGAGCAAAGGCTTTTATATGCTTTTTCAATGCACTGATTATTTCTGTTCTCTCTTCAGAGGTCAAGTCTGATGCAATTTAGAGTAGACATGGCTTGTCATCTGTGTTAATGTTAACATTTTCAATGCATGATGCGTTAATATCAAAATGCTCATGTAATGCTCATGCTTATGCACAACGCCATCAAAATATACATCGCAAACATAAGCAAAGTTATTCTTCATTACATTATAGTTAGATGGAATTACATCATCATCAAATAAAATAGAAATTGGGACATCAATGTCCTCATACAACAGCTCCTCAAAGGTGCTATCCACCAGAGTAGCAATGTCTTCATAGACCTTTGGTAGCAGCAGGTCTTCCACATCCAAGTTCTACAGCTTAGCTCTCAGTGCAGTGACTGTAGTGATTTCTGGCTCCAGGCAGTCGATGGTGAGATCAGCAACATCACCAAAGATCTGAAAAGCATCATTAGGGATGATGGTGAAAGAAGCAGCAGTGATCTTCTCAGTTACTATTAGAGCTGACAGATCATAAACATCACTAAAGATAGCAAACTGTTGCTCAAAGAGGTTATCTAATTTAGGCAACTCAGTAGGATGATCATGTTGTGTCTCTCCTTGGATGAAGATGACCATCTTACACTCCTCTGGCTTGTCTAAAGTATAAGGATCAAACCCAATGCAGTACCTTTCTTTCCACATGGTTGTAGGAATGTTGAACTCTACCGGACCCTATTGGTGCCGGCCTAAACCTCTGCTAGGCACAAAGTTCATCATTTGCATCATCCTCTCCATAGTGGGACTTGGTTAATACGAGTATGATTTAGGTTCTCTAATGGTAGTGATCTGAAAACCAATCATGAGAGGGACATTTTCTCTGATGCAGGCTAGAGTGACCTCATCATTAGTAGCAATAATAACCATACCTTTATTATGTGGGAACTTGATTTTCTGGTGCAAGGTGGATGGCACACCTCCTAGGGGATGGAACCATGGTTGGCTCAATAGTAAAGCAAATGACACCAGAATGTTAAGAACTATAAACTCCACCACTGATTTGATCGGCCTGACAGTGATAATGGCAGTGAAGGTACCGATAACCTCCCATTTAGACTTATTATAAGCTCTGATGATAGTCTTGCATGGCTTCAAGTCTGAAGGTTGAACCCTAAGCTTGGGTAGCACCTTGAGCGGGCAGACATTAATACCTGAACCATCATCCACCATGACGTAGAGAGTGGAGAAGTTCATGATATTTACCCTGATAAAGAGTGCTTTGTTGTGACGGATACCCTCGATCGGTAGATCCGCATCAGAGAAGGTGATCATGCTGGATAGTAACTCCCGATTTACCAACTAACTCTTCATGTTGTAGGTAGAGGCAGATGGAGAGATTCTCATACTAGAGAGTGCTTCGATGATTGCCCGTCGATGGTGTTAGGAGGATAGCACCAAGTCCCAGATGCTGATGTTAGCCTGTGTCTTCTTCAATTGCTTGATGACAACATTATCAGGTTGAGCAGCCTAATTAGCTAATTATGGAGCTGGAATATTGCTTGGACCAGCCTCATCCCTAGCGGGTCTGGCATTGATCAACTTTTTAACAGCTTCTGGCTTCTTCCCAAGGTCGAAAGGAGTGAACACCTTACTATTGTGAGTCATGTTGTAGACTCGAGAGGATATTTTATTATCACCTAACCCTTTCTGTTGTTTGGACAGTTTTGGTGCTGGTTTGGTTGCTTTTGAAGTCTCAGTTGACTTGCCTTTCTTAGAAACCTGATCTTGTAATGTTTCAGACTTAGAAGGATCTCGAGTGACTGTATACTCATCCCCTGAACTGTCATACCATATGTCAATGGCACCAATATCAAACCCACCACCGAGTTGAAAGGTATAGAGGGTAGTCGAGCAATCTCCTCACTGCCGAGAGGGGAGAAGGAGCTAAGAACCAGGGATTTTGGCAACCTTGATTAGAGCATGTAGGTGTGGTTAGCTTTATGGTAGTTAGGCAATGGGTTTGTCTTGGTTGATGGCTTGGATTTCTCAAGGTCTTTAATTTCACAAGAGTCAATGAGGTTCTGAATGACCAGTTTGAGGAAGCAACAGTCATCAGTGTTATGGCCATGATTCTGGTGATAATGGCAGTAAGTTTTGGTGTCCATCGAGGCTGGAGGTGGTGTTTTGAAGTTTAGCTTAAGTGGCTTAATGAGCTTGGCTTTAAGAAGGCGCCCAAAAACCTTGGAAAGTGCCATTCTAAGATCCGAGAACTTCTGGGATGGGGTAGTGTTTTGCTGTATTTGGGTGTAGGTGTTTGTAAGGCATTGATGTAGTGAGATTTTTGTTGTGTTTGGGTGTATGTGGTGGTTTTGGGTTTGAGGAAAGAAGGCTCCTTTTTGTTACCCTTGGTCTGCTTGATCCGCTGGCCAACAGAATAGATATCCTCAAAGGTATGGAACGTTTAATATTTCAGCTTATCCTGGTAGAGTAACAGTGACCCCATAATAAGCTTGTTGATCATGTCAAATTCAGATGGCTTCTATCTGACCAGTGCAACTTTGTCCATCCACCTGCTAAAGTAATCCATGAAGGACTCATTGGTTTTTTGCTTAACCATTTCTAAATCCATCAAAGGTACATCAAATTGGGACTTTAACCTATACTATTTACAGAAGGCAGTACAAAGAGGCTTCCACTCGGCCATGGTCATCTTGTTTAGACTATGATACTAGGCTAGCACTGGTTCCTCCAATGAGATGAAGAAGAGTCAAACTATTTGATCATCCGACAGGTCTATAGTGCTCATCATCATGGTATAAGTCTTCAGATGGTTCTTTGGGTCCCCAACTCCGTTGTACTTGGGAACATCAGAGAGCTTGAACTTGGCAGGCAACCCCTTGATAGCTAGGATGGAGAACTCATCAAATTCCAGATTAGACCCCATGCCTTTGGTCTTCATGATAGACTGCAACTATTCTATCTTTTGCTCCAAGATAAAAGTCTCAGATTTCCACACATCATGCATATAAAGTGAGACATCATCATTAGTCTCCATGTCATATAAGTTGACACCTTTCCCCTTTTCCTTGATAGGAGCTGGTGGGGTGATGAAGTCACCAGGACTGAGAGCCTCCTGGATCTGCTATTGCAGGAAGGTCTTAAAGTTATCATTCAGGAACTTGGCCATAGACTGATCAATGAGCTTTTAAACTATAGCAAGTGTGACCTCATCTAGTGTCGTGGCAGGAGGGTTAAATGAGGATGCAACATTTCTGGCATGTTGAGAGTCTGACATTGTCTGTACATGATAGAGAGAGTTAGCATGAATGCATCAGTATGCAATTGTATGTGATGTACATGATACAATACGTAGGATGTATGTATGACCTATGCTAGGAAACATCCAGCGTTATGGCTGTAAAAGGAAATTTATTAAAAGATTGCATGAGTATGCATGTATACGTGTTTGACAGAAAACACAAAAGAGTTAGTGAACACATAGCACATAACAGCGCTCCCTGCCACCCTTATACCTCCATAAGAATTGATCAATTCAATATCTCCTATCCTAGATGGGATACTAGCCTGGAGTTACACTAGGAACTTGAGGTGCGATTCTCTCAATAAGGCAAGCAAGAGGGGTTGATCATTGCCCGATCATATGAGGGATTACGGTGAAAATCCGACAGCATTTTGACCTAGTCATATTGCAATGATAAGAGAATGCCGATGGAATAGGCATGAGGTTGTGCAACCATACAGAATCATGAAAGGATTCTGACTCTTAGTAGAGCAATACGGGTATAATCATATTGTTATGATAAGAGTACGCACGTGGAATAAGCGTGAGGTTGTACAACCATACAGAATCATGAAAGGATTCCAACCCTTAGCAGAGCAATACAGGCATGATCATATTGTAATGATAAGAGTATGCCCATGGAATAAGTGTAAGGTTGTGTAACCATACAGAATCATGAAAGAATTCTGACTCTTAGCAGAGCAATACGAGCATGATCATATTGTAATGATAAGAGTACGCCCGTAGAATAAGCATGAGGTTGTGCAACCATACAAAATCATGAAAGGATTCTGACCCTTAGCAGAGCAATACGGGCATGATCATATTGTAATGATAAAAGTACGCTCGTAGAATAAGCATGAGGTTGTGTAACCATACAAAATCATGAAAGGATTCTGACCCTTAGCAGAGCAATACGGGCATGATCATATTGTAATGATAAGAGTACGCCCATGGAATAAGTGTGAGGTTGTGCAACCATACAGAATCATGAAAGGATTCTGACTCTTAGCAGAGCAATATAAGGGAGGGAAACAAGTCGGGTCTATGCAAATCCACTGATATGATGGGGAAAAGATCTACATAGCATGCAATAAGGGTCCTAATTTGGAATGTTGCTAGGCTTACTACATGGGCTTTTAATCCAGTTGAGAATAGGCTAAGGTCCCTCGCCATGTTGTCTACAACCTATCCAACCAAATGGAATCATCAATATAAGACTATACCTTGCGTCTATCTGTCAGGAATCATCGATGGTTATCAGTATAGTGCAACGAATGGTGAAGGCAGATTCACTTTCCCAAGGAGTCAAATGGAGTCCAAGGCACTCACGTACCCACAATCACCGGTTTGACATGGGAGGTTATGTGGTATGTGCAGACACGGACTGGTGTTATGATGCATACAATTAATCCAACTATGATGGAAAATTGATATGGAAACTCTTAGATGCCACCATTCTTTCATCGTGATATCCCTAATGGAGTCACCACTATGTCACACCTTTAAGTAGAGACATGTCCTGTAATGAAACCCTGAAACTCCTCCATTGAGCTCCAAAATTTCATCACAAGGGAAAACAATCATTATCAATATATCATTCCAAAATATATCAAGCATTCCAATGAACTTTTCACAGAACATAATTCTTAAACTCATACCAAAAAGATAAGAAACAACACTGAAATAACTGTTACACATAACGAGTAACAAATATATAGATGGCTACAGTTATGCCCAGTGGTATCAACAAGTAGTAGTCGAAGTAATGCAACCTAGTATTACTGCAAAAAATGAAAAGAGCATAGGCAGCATACACAATGCCTGCAGGAGTCCGCCTAACTAAGTCTCGGGCAACCCTCGCGAGAATCATCAAAGTCGTGTACCACACTGCCAACAAATAACGCTAACCCCGTCTAACCTCTGATGTGCTCGGACCTGCGTTCATCAAATGACAAACGCTGAGTAAAACTCAGTGGCACTAATAAATGAATGCAACACTTAATAATATTTAAGTATAGAGAATTTCAAAGTAATAACATAAAAATCATTATTACGTGGAAGCATAAAATCACATGTCAATAATATTTATTTATTGTAGCGTACGGTTCAAATCCTAATGTAAGCATATTCACCCGTATATACTTCCAAAATTCTCATCTCATCACCTCGTAGTACCTGAATTCACCTCTGATTTTCATTCATAGCATCACAAATAATTCACGTATTTCCACAACCACAATATCCCATTTCAGTTTAAATAAATGTATGCAAATATGAAATGGATTTATGAGAATGCAATGTTTTTCACTCTCCCTCGATCAATCTGTTTCATTGTCGTATCTCAATTCATCAATCATATTTTTAATCATAATATTTTCTGGAATGCAATTGTACTCAGCATTCAATAATAATAATTCCATACGCGACTGAACTCAGCGTATGGGAAGCGACTGTACTCAGCTTCCTTATAAACATCTCAATATATAATTCAATCTCCGCATATTAAAATAATCTCATTTTTCTGTCCTTATGACGCCATGAAATGATGTTATGAAATGCCAATGCTGTATTTAATAATGTATATGATTTATATGATATGATGTATTAAAATATCTAAGTGAATATTTACTGTATCTCAAAGCATATGACTTAATAATTATCATGCAGTGCGTGTGTGATATTAACTCAGACTTATTTATTTAAGTCGAGTATATAGCACTGACCTTCAGGGGCTTTCCCCTTGTCTACGCGTCTAGGGGACACGTGAACAGGCTCTTCAGTAGGCCCTGTAATTATATATATATAT
>CANYBF010177811.1:0-15005 GCA_948192965.1 Dalechampia spathulata
GGGCATTTTGGGAATAAAGATTATATGACATGAGAAATCTATTTTAGGGTATGACTTAACATGATTAGTCATACATTGAGTTGACATTAATCCATACTCAAACCTAAAAGAGATAGTGATGGTGAAAGGAGTTTATTGTAGCGGTATTGGATATGGAAGGGTTGAAGTCAAACCAATGGTTGACCTCCTAATATTTGGGTAATCATGATGTATAACTAGATACCGCTCATGATTTACATGATAAATATGTGATTTAACATGTTGCCAACATATTAGGAACCTAAAAGGTCACACACTTACAAATAAGGAAACAAGCTAAAAGGGCAATTTTGTACTTTTGGTAAAAGTTGTAAAAAATACTTATGGAAATTAACCTAAGACTTTATGGACTTAATTTTCAATATTTAGAAGTTCATAAAGTTCAAGTTGGGTTGTTGGGCTGGGATATGACAAGGCAAGTGACAGTCACATGCCATATTAGTCACAAATGGGCTCAGGCCTAACTTAAGCTGAAAGGGTTTCAGCTTAACCTAATTTTGGAGTATAAATATATTGTTATGACTCAAAATTAGGTTAAGCCACTCTATTTTTCTTCCTTTTTCCAAACCACGTCCTTCTGGAAGAGAAAGAATTCGGCCTTCACAAGATCAATTATGAGGAAGAAGAAAATACCATAAGTTTTCTTCTTTTCTTTGCTAGTTCACAGGAAAGGAGATAGAAGCAATCGTTGCTTGCTTGGATTCCTTCATTTGCGTGTGGATACTATTAGAGGCTACCTATTTTGGTGGTTTTTGGTTTGCTACAACCATAAATGGCATAGAGGTTAAGAACGAAGGAGAACTGCATTAAAAAGTAAGAGTTACTATTCTTATGGCATATCTAATCTTTAACTAAGTTTTCTTGTGTTTTGATGCAAAGATCCGTTCTTGGTTTGCTATTTTAAATAAAAATTTTAAATTTCTTCCGCTGGTTAATAACATAACAAACCAACAAAAGAAGCCTATCATCTTTCTAACTCTTTTTAATTCCTTATCAATGAAAACTTCCCTTAATAAAGTAAAATAATAAATCAATCAATAAATAGAAAAAGTTAGATAGATAAGAAAATAATGGCGTAAGACTAACTTCCTTTACCATAAAATGGATTTTTAGCCTACCTTAACATATTTACAAAGAATGTATTTGCATAAACTAAATAGATAAAAATAAGAGATAATAATTATGACTATATGTTGGCCT
Source organism: Dalechampia spathulata (assembly GCA_948192965.1). Lineage (NCBI taxonomy): Eukaryota > Viridiplantae > Streptophyta > Magnoliopsida > Malpighiales > Euphorbiaceae > Dalechampia > Dalechampia spathulata. The sequence continues at coordinate 1,240 of CANYBF010177811.1, forward strand.
AAGGCTATGATTGGGCTTTTTACTCTGCTAGTTCTCCATAAGCTCCCAAATTATGGGAAAATATTTCTTTAAGTACTTTCCATTAATATATCTTTTATGAAGATCTCTATTTAAATTGGTTATGCAATAAGCATTCCCATCGAGAACTTGGTGGATTTTAAAGGTCCTTCCTAATTGGATGTCCAATACTATTAACCCTCGAGGGAGAATGATTTTCCATATTAAGTCACCTTCTATGAACTTCCTTTTTTAATCCTTTTATTATAAGACCTTGCTACCTTCTTCTTCTACACGTCCATACTATTATAGGACTAGATCCTCTCTTCATATGTATTCTTTAGTTCCATCAGCATAGCTTTTGGACAATCAATAGAGCTAAAGCCACTATATTTAGCCACTCTTAGCAAAGGAACAACAACTTCAAGGGGTAGAATGGCATCATGCCCATAAGTTAAGGCTAATAGTTTGACTCTTGTAACACTTGTCTTTAAAGTATAATAAACCCATAAAGTTTTTAATAAAATCCTATACTAATCCTTAAGATTTTCTTCTAGCATCTTCTCAAAAATCTCAATAAAAATCTTATAGATGCCTCAGCCTGCCCATTGGCCTGAGCATAATGAAGAGTAGAATTAATAAATTTTGTCTTATAATCTTTCATAAAATCTCTCATCTCCTTGCTTGTAAACATTATCTCTTGGTCTGTTATTATAGTTTGTTGGATTCCAAATCAATGAATGAGATTATCCTTAATGAATTGAATCACATCCTTTTTCTCCACCTTTTTCATTGGTATAGCTTCCACCCAATTCATGAAGTAATTAGTCATAATAATGATAAATGCATGCCTCTTAAAGGAAGTAGGATATATCTTGCTAATTAAATCAATGGCCCCACCCCTAAAAGACAATAATTTTACTGTGGAGTAAAGTTCCTTAGCTGGAACCCTTTGAATACTTCCATATTTTTGATATTTGATACATCCTTTGGATTATGTAATGCAATCATTTAGGATTGTTGGCTAGTAATAGCCATATCTTTTAATCAACAATCTCATCTTGACATTTACTTGATGTTCTCCATATACCCTTTTATGAACTAATTTCATAACTTCCATGGCTTTTAGAAAAGTTAAACCCCTAAGCAACAAGGCATCAAAACCATTTCTATAAAGCTCTCCTTCTAGCAATTCATAATTTAGAGTTAAGAATTTCACCTTATAAGAAAATTTCTTTCCTAAGAAATCTAAGTACCTTTTGAAGTCAGTTCTCTAATCATTGGTTAAATCAAATTCCACATTGAAACTCTCCACTTGGATTCCTTATTCAACAATTAAAGGATGAACCCTTTTCTTTACTATAATTAGCTAATGCATAAGTTCCTCAAACATTCATAATCCTAAAGCAAGTTATACTAATTCATCAGCCTCCTAATTCATTTCTCTTGGTGTGTGCATAAAATAGACTTCATCAAATTGGTTAATTAATTGCATGAAAATCGTAAGCCGCTAGTGAAACATTGTTACATTTATATTCCGTTAATAGCTGCTTCAAGACTAATTAGGAATCTTTAATTATCATCACTTCTTTAGCTCCAAGCTTTTACAAAATCTCTAATCCAATCATAAAAGCCTTATATTCTATCTAATTATTAGTACATTCAAACTCTAAATTAAAAGATAAGGTCATTTTTATTCCTTTAAGTGAAGTAATTACCACTCCAGCCCTAATACTCTTTTTTGTGCTAGAACTGTTAAAATTTAGTACCCAGGATTATGCATAAATCCTAAAAATAGGAAACTCATAACTATCAGCCTAAACTTCCACTATTGAAGGATGGTTTTCTAGAAAATCTACTAAAGCTTTTCTGTTTATCAACTTCTAAGGAAAATAGATGAGGGTAAACTTGGTTAAGGCCAAGCATTACTTCCTAACCCTTCCTATTATAATTGATATGTTTAACATATACTTCATCAAATATATAATGGATACTACATAAACTTGACTATTAATAAAGTAATATTGAAGTTTAGTTCATGCAAAATATAAAGTCAAATATAAAATCTTAATTTAAGAATATTTTCTCTCATTTATTATTAACATTCTATTGAGATAATAAATCACCTACTCATAACCATGGAGTTTTCTTGGGCTAAGAGATACCCTATGGACTTAGTTGTAATGGAAATATAAATTTTTAAGGGCACTCCTAATTTAGGGCGAACCAAAATAAGGGGCTTTGAAAGGTACTCTTTTATTTACTCAAAAGTAAGTTGATGCCTTTCCTCCCACTTGAATTCCTATACCTCTTTTAGCTTCAATAAATATGATAATTCTTGGGTTTTCCCTACCAAGTTAGATATAAATCTCCTTAAATAGTTAACTTGGTAAAAAAATATTTGAAGCTCTCTCTTATCCCTCAAGACTTGAGCCTCTTTAATCACTTTACCCTTGTTCTTGTCCACTTCAACACCCCTACTATAGGCCAAAAAGCCAATAAAATCACTTGCACATACTCCAAAAGCATATTCAAGAGGATTGAGTTTCAAGTTATACATCCTTATTCTTTGAAAGATCTTTCTTAAATGTTCCACATGTTCAACTACTTGCTTCAGTGGTCCTTATGTTATCAATATAGACTTATAATGGCTTCCCTATTATGTTATGAAAAATTACATTCATGGATTATTAAGATGTGGCTCTTGCTTTTTTAAGTTTGAAGGGCATGATTAGCTACTTAAAATTTCAAACTGAGCTTGGATACCTAAATGCTGTTTTATGGGTTTCCTCATTTGCAATCATAATATTATTATATCTAAAAGAACCATCTAAAAAGGATAATAATTTATTCTTAGAAGTGACATCCATTAACACATATGTTACATGCATAACATATGCATCCTTTGGCGTAGCTGTATTCAAATCCCTGAAACCAATGCAAACATACAATTTTCCATTATGCTTAACAATAAGAATGATATTTGAGAGCCATTTGCATACTTTGTGGGTCGTATGAACTTCACTTTAAGTAGTTTTTCAATCTCCTTTATTACTTTGAGTTCCATCTCTTTCAACACTCTCCTAGTAGGCTGTTGATATGATCGAAATTCAGGCTTAATGGGTAATCTATGCTCTGCTACCTCATAAATTAAGCTAAGTATCTCATCATAGTCTTATGCAAAAAAATCTCTATATTCCATCGATAAAGTAATAACTTCATATTTTAAATCCTCACATAAAGTTGAACTAATATATGTAATCCTTGGGGTTTTAAGTGTCCCCAAATTCACCTCTTCCAAAGGATCTATTAATATCAACTTCTCATCTTCAAACTTATAAGGAACCTCTTCCAAGTCTTTTATTTGGACCTCCTTTATGTCATATGATAGTCTTCCTTAAGGATCACCCCAGCTCCATTAACTCCTTCACTATCTTCTTCTTTCGTTTAGTCTAGAAACTGCTGCAGTTATAACTTCCATAAGGTTATTGTACTTGTAGCCAATTCTCTTAGAGAATGTTTAATCATTAAACTCTTTAATAGTTATTATCTTTCTTATCAGCCTGTAAAGAATGATATCAATAGGTTTCAACACTTTGTTTATGCTACACCTAATTAGTGAAACATGCTCCTGTGGCATGATTAATAAAAAATGTATATTTAAGAATTCACTAATCACTCTACAAAGGATCTGTAAATTTATTTTTCTTAGTGATAAAATATACCTGGTCTATTTTTGTAACTATTTGTTCTATAACCTGTGACTTCAACATCACCTATCGTATAAAACATTCATATGATAAATATGATATATCATCTATCAACCTCTTATATATAAACATTTCTATATCATTTACATAAGCTATATAATAAATATTTAAAGCATTTCTGCTAAAATTTACAAGCATAAAATATTTATTATCCATAATTATAAAATGATAGTTATGCTAATAAAACATTCGCTAGGAATATGTTATATTATCAAAAATGTATTATGAAGATCAGAAGCGGCTCGAATTATCTTGATTACCCTGATGCTTTATTGATCTGGACACCCTTCTGAACTACTTTGACTTACATTCATCAAATGATAAATGTTGAGTATAAAACTTAGTGGTGTCTAATAGTAATTATGCTATAATTGAAATTTAAATATTTCATTGTAATATAATATAATTAATAAGTAAATTAATTAAGGAAACACATAACAATTAGTCATAAGAAATATAAGAATAATAAAATCATCCCAATAATATTCCATTATTATAATGGTAATAAGTAACAATCTCTGAGCTATTTCTGTAAACTATTCAAGTTTCCTATAAAATTGCTCGTAATAACACTCTATTAATCAATATAGTAGCAGTAATATGGTTAATGTTAGTAAATGCAAATCTTGAGTTGCATTTCTCATTTCCCATAGTAATGTTATGTAATGATGATGAATGCAAAATGCATTGCATTCCTTTGTTCTTTACCTTTTTATCATTTCTCTATGAATTCACATTTTTCTGTGAATTCATTAATTTTCTATGATCACAACAATCTCTGCCTCTAATTGTGCATAATCTATATTGGGCATATTTTCAATAATAGTTTTTTATTTTTTTTATTTTCCCTAGTACCTCTATACTCTTTTTCTCTGTATCAGTTCATATATAAATATACTAGCACCTTCATTGTATCACCTTTTATATATATTATACATATATATATAACTATGCCTCCCTTATTCCTCTAAAATGCCATGCTAATGATTTATGATGCATGATTGTATTATGTATGCATTTGTGTAATAATGGCACATCTATGAATCTATAATAATCCAGTAATCTCTAATTAATTCGATATATTCTTATAAATTCATAGGTATGGTAGCTAACACTTCATTATCTTTATTTATTTATCATTTATTTAACTATCATTAATTCCTAATAAAATTATCAAGTAATCTCTTATTTTTATGATAAACACATACACACACACACACACACACAATATGTAAAAGAACTTGTTACTAATATAAGTATGCATTCTAAACATCTCCTCTTGTTTGAATAATTTCCTTCTTATCTAATATTTACTTATGGTAGCATTTTTTCTTACTTTCTTTTGTAATCTGCAATCTAATTGCTTAACTTCCATTGTGCATATATAGCATTTAAGCCCTTTTTGCACATATAAAATGCATTTTCTAGCTTCTCTATTATCAAGCATTAATGAAAGGGAAGTATGGTTGATCATTAAGTTAAGAATGAATACATTATTTAGTTTATTTATTAGCTCTATAATCCTATAATTTAGCATTGAACACTAGCACACAACCAAGAAATTAGATGCACTAATTAGCTCATGAATATAGAAATTGTTATCCAATACACAATTAAATTTTGCTATCATAAAGTGTTCATTTAATAATACTCAACACTAGGCACTTTTGACTTTGTTTACTTTGTACTGGAGGTTTGCGGTTCAATAGGGCTGCTGCTGGCATGAGTTAGTGTGTGACATCAATTCTTTATATTATTTTAAACATTATCGCAGCTAATGACACTCATACACACACTTAATATTTCTATCCATTCTTTCTTCTTCTCTTATTTGTAATCCAAGTGACATGTTATAATGTATATATATATATTATATTCAAATGCTTTAGTCATCTATTAACATATATATATATCAAGTGCATACTCACTCCCTTAGTAGCTATTGAACATACATGTTCTTAGCACCAAGAATAATTTTCAAGATTCTAGTGAGATATTCCTCTCTCCTTAACTTCTTTCTTGATTTATTTTAATCAACTTTCAAAGATAATATATGAATATCTCACACTTACTCACTAACACCCTCATGTGTAAGTTTTAAAGATGAATGATTAGTAACTTCTATTATTACAAGGTTTAACTATAACAATAAGGTTTCATCATGTTATATGCAAATGTATATTTAATTCCCATAAAAACATTATCTCATCATAACTCTAATGCATCATCTTTATATGTATATGTTGGGCAACCAATACACCAAACTCATATATCACTTTATCAAGATTTGAGAGAAAGAATACTTCTCTCTTTGCTATAAGTTAATCTTATTAACTTTGATATGTGTGTACTTTATTCAACTCCAGCATGTTATGATAGTAGCAACCATAAATTGATCCCCTTAGATTACAATAATATATATATACAAGACTTAAGGATTTAAAGAATTTCTTTTAACCATCAATAAGGTATTTGAATATTCTTTCCTTAAAATCCTTGTTAGGCATAAGGTAAACCTTCATTTCTCATATCAATTCCTTTAATAAATATTATGCTGCTAATGTTTATTTCATTATCATGAAGCTTAGTGGCATAACTTAGTTCAGTTGATTAAGTATATGTGCATCCTAACTTAGTACCTTTAACTCAATGTTAAAGGGAAAAACATATGATCAACCTGCTTATGCATCTAGTTATTTAACCATAGCCTAACATTTTACCATTCTAGAACATACTTCAGCTTCCTAGTTCAAGAGTATATAACCATACAAGAATAAACATAATATGCATCTTCCTAACACATTTTCCAGCATTCAAAGTATTTTCTTCTGGCATTACTCCTAGCCATAAAAGCAACATCCATGAATTTTCTTCTTCAAGGATAAGAATGCAACAATTCAAACCTTTAGTCTTTTCTGTTCTAGTAACTCTTTAAATTACACACAAATATAAGTAACCTTTTCACATTCACACACAACTTACTAATAAATCAATTACCAAATCATATATATAAATGTGCTTATTCAGGATTCTTAGGTACCTTCATTCAACATTGGCAGCAAATGGTTTTTTTACCATAACTCCTTTTTGAATTTATTGAGAAATGGTAAAATTAATAGTTCCTATCTTCTACTCTTCTCTACAACCAAAGAATGAGTTCTTTCTTTCTTTATTTTCACATTATCCTATGAGTCCTTAAGGAAGCTGAAACTTTCTTCTATCCTACCACTTTAAGGATAAAATCCTTAACACTAATTCTTTGTTCTGTGATACACTTTGTCCTTTCTCTGAGCATCATTCTTAAGTGTTCTTATTTTTAATCCCCTCTTATTTAACTAACCATATTTCACTTCTCCTAACTTATTATGATTATCTGTATGTGACATAAAGTATCTATAGTCTGCCTCTTTAATGTATATTCCGCTCTTTATATACATGCTAAATGAAGGTCTTTTAAATATATCCAAACATATTTAATTTAAAAATGCTATCATACTAATATAAATTCATTTAACTCACTCACTATCTACGTACCAACTCGATTATTTTTATTCAATTTATTAACTGATCTAGTTTAACTCTTCATGATAATACCTACTCATACATATTTCATTTATTTATATTTAATAATTTACTTTATGAAAAAATAGTTTACTTAAAACAATATATTACCTACATTGCAATTGATTATTTAAAATCTACCTAAGAGTATATTTACCATAGTTATACATTGTTATTCTATTTTCATTTAATTATGCATTATCGATCAAATTATTACAAATAAATAAAATTTTAATTAGAATTAACAACTACTTCTATCCAACGTCTATAAGTAAATTACTGAAAAACCTAATAAATGATTAACCAACAAGGCAATATAGTTACCTTTACATATAAAATAATTTAGGTATTAACTATATTTCTATATAATGCTAATATCATAATTATTTATAAATATAATAAAATAATTTAAAATATGAAATTATCAATCATAATTTGTTAATCACTAGTTACATGAATAATTCATTTACCAAAAATAAAATAAATGAATAAATTAATCAACATAAGAAATTAATTAAGCATAACTGTAATTTAAATAGTGATGATAAATGTATGGGTGTGACAGTTTGATTGCCTTTAAAGTGTTTTTACATCCTCCTTTGACATATAGGTAAATTTTGGACCACCACTCTTATTGCTACCGTAGAATTTAATTGGTCCAAACTAAGAGTCATAAAATCTAGCATTTATAATATTTGAATTCATTTGGAAAAATTGATCATCATACCACCTTTATATAGATCTAGTCTCTTTATAATAGTGCATGATAACTAGATCTAGTCTCTTTATAATATTGCATGATAACTAGCAATTGAGTTTATAACAAAGAAAGCAAATAATGAGGTATTAGACCCAAACATCAACTCAACTAGTAAGATACCTAAAGTCTTTGACACTTCCCCATTAAAAGCAGACACTATCATATCTGTAATAATTAAATCATCCTCTATTCATTGAAGTAGATGCACCATAATTAATGGAATAATGTTCATGGTTGAGCCATTATCAACAAGCACCCTAGAAATAGGCGTTCCATCCATATTTGCCTTGATATAGAGTGGTTTAATATGCTTAATCATCTCATCATAAGGCTTTTCAAATACCACTCTTTTAGGTTTGTGATAATGAGACACTTGTATAGAAATTCCAATGTAGCATTCATCCATGTTAGCATCAACCTTAGGCTCCTTAGAAGTTTTAGCTTCTATTTTTGGTATAAACTCATATAGTAGAGTTACTATGTTAATAGTATAACCAAAAGGGATAGGAATACCTCCAAACAAGAATGACCCCCCTAGCTTCCTTAATTCATTTTGACCAGTTTCTTTTTCATAGCTTTTAACATCTTCTGTTGCTTTCTTGTTAAACATTGATCTCTTTTTTAGGTCATTATCTTATTGGTTTATCATTCTTTTAGCAACCTTTTACCTTTATAGCCTCCTTTTCTCTATTTGGGATAATGATTCAGGAAAATTCTTATGATTTAGTGCATGTTATCTTTGTCTTAGAGGAATAGTAAGAGGAATTTGATGTTATCTTTTCTCTATAGGTTTACTTATGCTCTTGAGAAATTTATCTACAATTAGGCTTAGAAGTGATGGCCTTTGCTCCATTTTCTTAGACCTCTTGGTACTCAGTAGAGATCTTAAGTCAAAAGTAATTGTAGCCACAAGTATTGGGGGAATGGATCTTTGCCAACCAATATTATCTCTTTGTTCTTAAGAAACTCTAGTATTCCTTTATTGATGCGATCTTGGATTAAGTCTCTGAATTTCCAATATGAGTTAGTTGTGTGATTCTTGAAACTATATAACTTGTAGTAATCTTTCTTTTTTAAATCCTTAGGGAAACTAATTTGTGATATGTTAAGAGCTTGATAACCTTATCCTTTACGCAAAATCAAAAATTTCCTATGTCTTTGCTACCTCAAAAGTCTATTATGATCATGAAGATATTGCCTACTATTTCTTCCAGGAATCTAAGACTTTGTTTATTAGGTAGGGATATACATATGAGCTAGAATTTAATATATTCACCATAGCCATGTCTGGATTTGAAGCCTTTAAATAGTAAGTTACCATAACTGCTTTCCTTCTCTAGTTCTCTTCCCTCAAAAAATATTTAAATTTTGATACTTTAGTTGCAAGCTCATAGAAATCTCTAAATTCCATACCTTGAAATTTTTATGAAGCTCGATATCTAAGCCCCTTTATACTATCTTTACAAATTCACCTTCAAGTAAGAAAATCTTACACATGTTCCTCATCTTTTTGAACCTAGCAATGAAAGTGTTATCATTCTTGTTGGCTCTTTATATCACCCTAGATATTTCAGCCATGCAAATGTCTGGTTCAACCTTGAAAAATTGCATACAAAATTACCTTTCACGATCTTACCACGTATGCATCAAATTTTAGGGTAGTGTTATGAAATAAGTAATGACAATATCTATTAATGAGTTAAGAAATAAACATATCCTAGAAAAATCAAAGTTATTATAATTAGCCAACTTTTCACATTATATGGTGAATCTAGCTATATGTTCAACTATAGATTACCCATTCTACCCAGAAAATAATGCAAAATCTAAAATTCTGTAACCCTTGGGGTATGGATTATCTCTATCAATCATATATGGGTAAGACTTATGGAATTTAGGTTGACTCAATTGTTTAAAACTAGCCCATGTAATTCCTACACTACCTCTCTAACAACCTCTTCATTGATCACTTCCCTAGCTACATTTAAATGAAAAGCCTGAAGAACTGGCCTATTAAGCATAAGAACTATACCTCTTAGGCCTCTACCTATTAGTACATCCATATCATAATGGTTTGGCTGTATAATAGGATTAATGTTAGTAAAAAACTAATGAGGGAGTCCTGATGGTCTAATATTTTATCATTTTAGTGGAGGCATGCTACCATCCTCCCTTTTATGTAGGGGTACATATCTCTTGTCTATAGGAATACTTGAGGTATCACCCATCTCTCTATTATAATAGATGAATCCAATTCCATGCCCCTCAAGTCCTTCAAAACCTTGCCCATGTTAAGCACAATTCACTTTTTGAACAAAAGGAGAGTGTTAAGTGGATTAAGAAATATTAAGTTTTTCAACAACCTTATTCATGTTTAAACATAGGTTTTCAATTTCTTTTGGAGCTTTCACCTCCCTCATTAAGTCATTTAGATTGGCATAAACTCTCTCTAAAGCATTGTCAATAATTTTTCTCAAAAAGGTGACCAGGGCAACCATGCTTTCTTTCAATGTTTCACTGATTGAGTTTTAAATTCTATCTATAAACTCTTTATTAGAGTTTCCTCCAATAATAGGCCTTATTAAGTTTGTATCCTAGAACTCAACTACTGTCGGCCTAAGTTCATTTCCATGACTACTGCCTAGGGATAAAGTCCTTTCTAATTGTTCCACAATGGTTATAACATCCTCTGAATCTTAGGATTTGATAATTTCTTTACTTAATGCACTTATAGTTTTGGGATCCATTTATCACATGAGTCCCACTGAGTGTGACAAAATTGTTTAGCATGATTCTGGATTTTCTAGTTGTAGGCATGCTAGAAGAGCTAATTTCCTTAATTAATAAATGCACTTAACTTCTTAACCAAACACAATTATGATTCCTCAAAGTCCTTATCGTAATTTGCTTGGACTTGAAAATTAACAGCTGAATTGAAAGCTTAAGGAATGAAATGAAAATTGACTAAGAAATGATGAAAAAATGATGTTGGCTTAGAAAAAATGCACATTAAAAGAAATGTTGTCAAAAGAAACTACTAGTAAAGAAATTTTAATTGAGGAATTGAATGAATACATAATAATTATAAAATAAGAATATATCATTTAAGCAACTTTTGTTAATAAGAAAGAAAAACTTGTTGCTGGATTTTGTAAATTTTGAGTTTAGTTTTTTGATTCTATCTTTGTGACTCATGCCTTTGTAACTACTGAATATATATACAGATCCAGTTAACCCTTTTGCATGTCCTTCATTAATTATCCACTTTCCTTTCCATTTTCTTATTCAAGTCTCCTCATAAATTGCTATAATAACTTCCAACTTAATTAACCTAATCAATCCAATTAATTAAATTGAGCTTAATTAGGACATTAATGCTAATCATGATCTAATAACTAAACTTAATGGGCTTATTAAAGTTAGGTCCAAACATAATGCATTTGTTCATACCCCTTCATGTGTTCTAAGTATGTTATTTAATCAATCTTATTTTATTTGTTTTTATATTCATAGGTATATTCCACTTATTCCTTGATCATTTTATAATATGCCTTTTATTAATTAACTTTATTTAACATATATTTAAGAAACTTAGCATTTTTGTTTCTTAGTAACTAATAACAATAATATTGAATTTAATGCATAAATGCTAATATTCAAATTCAAATAGTTTCAAGATTTCACATAGATAAAATAAATTCTTAATTTATAAATGAATTATAAGCATCTACTCATGGTACTTAATTCTAGTTTAAATGCATAAAAATTCCTATACATTTTCATAGTATATTTACAAATATAATAATTACATGATAAGTTTAGTTTTGGCTTAAGTGAATTCTTAAATTTCTTTCTAGTAATATATGTATATACAGGTTCATATTTGGTAAACCATTTCATCCTAATTATATATATTTCATGCTTAACACTAATGTCACCTTGGATTTCCTAAATAATCTTTTTTTCTCTAAAAGGTTATTAAATCCCCTGCCTACCATATAAGATAACAAGTCTTATATTACCATTTATCTTTATACATAAACATGAAAACTATACTTTTAATTTAAGGCTCAAGCAATAATCATGCATATGTTAAATGTATCCATGCACTTTTTTCATAAAAGTCTTAAGCTCTATGTGTCACGTCTTTTGGCTGTGTAACATGCTCCCGTCAAATGATTACCAATTCTCACTAAGAAAATTAATAATCATCCAACAAGGGATTCCATACATTCATACTAAGTGCGGAAAACTTTTTTTTTTTTAACAGATAACATATTTATATCTTTTAACTCCCTGGTTCTATAAACATTTCTTATTTTATACAAACCATATTTAGCATCATATTGATACACACATTATTACAAATTTATACTATATCCAAGTTTAATGTACTGCCAAAGTACTTATTGAAATCTTGCACGATTATAATCTTTAAGAAGTCCATAAGATAAATTACCACATGAGCGTAGATAGTCCTGCTGCTGCCACTAAAGTTTCTCTTCCGCAGCTTTACTAGTTCCTGTGTTTATCAATGGACAAACGCTGAGTATAAAACTTAGTGGTGCTAGTTATAGCAATTAATACAATCCAATAAAACATATGATTTATACAAAGTAATTATATCATTCATGTATGAAACATAAATTAAGACTGTCTTTATAGCATATCAATTTCATATAATCAATAAGACAATCATAATCTTTGATCAATTTAAGCCATCGCCTCTGTCTTAGATTCAACTCCTTCTGTACTCCCAAATACTTCAGACTCTTATGATCAGTGTAGATGTAACATTTCTCACCATAAAGATAATGACGCCATATTTTCAAAGTAAACACTATGGCAGCTAACTCCAGATCATGAGTTGGATAATTGTGTTCATGCGGTTTCAATTGCCTGGAAGCATAAGTAATCACCGTCCTTTCTTGCATCAGCACACAACCTAGACCATTGAGTGAAGCATCACTATACACCACATAATCTTTACCTGGAGTAGGTAAAATTAACATGGGTGCTTGAGTCAAATATTGTTTCAACTTATCAAAACTCTTCTGGCATTTCTCCATCCATACAAAAGGAACATCCTTCCTCAGAAGTGTTGTTAAAGGAGTCGCAATCATGGAAAATCCTTTTACGAATCATCGGTAATAGCCAGCTAATCCAAGAAAACTACGCACCTCCGTGACAGTTTTAGGTGCTTGCCAATTAACAACAGCCTCAATCTTACTTGGATCCACAGCAATACCATCAGCTGAAATCACATGACCCAAGAAACAAACTTGATCCAACCAAAAAGAACATTTTGACAACTTGCCATAAAGCTGTTTCTCCCTCATCAACTGTAACACCAATCGCAAATGTCTATCATGCTCTTCTCGATCTCGAGAATAAATAAGAATATCATCAATAAATACAACAACAAATTGATCCAGATACTCCTTAAGAATTGTATTCATTAGAGCCATGAAAGCAACAGGTGCATTAGTCAATCCAAAAGGCATGACTAAGAACTCATAGTGACCATATCTTGTGTGAAAGGCCGTCTTTGAAATGCTATTCTCTTTAACTCTCAACTGATGATAACCCGATCTCAAATCTATCTTCGAGAAAACAGTAGCTCCTTTCAACTGATCAAATAAATCATCAATTAGAGGTAAAGGATAACGATTCTTAAT
>CANYBF010177819.1:0-13744 GCA_948192965.1 Dalechampia spathulata
TTCTTAATAAAATTAAAACCATAATTAAGCTCATTCGCTTACATCATGCTTACATCATCAAGCTTCATTTATGACATCATAAATGAATTTCCAAATTCCATTTTACTTTCTTTTCTATATCATAAATCTTATATTAAATCAATCATTTTAGACATACACATTTCAATCTACTTATTTAATATTCCATTATTCACTAATCCATAATTATTTCCATACGTATTTATTATACATACATTTTTCACTCGTATAATTCAATTATACGATCCTTAATCATACTTAATTCATAAAATATGTATACTCCAATTATAATAATAATTTAACTTAATTCCTCAATTGCATTCATCTCCATGCATACGTAAATATTTTTACCTCGATATACATGTAATTTATCGCTCGATCCAATTTTATACGTTTGGGCTTATTTTCCGCATTCGACTTAATCTACTATCATCTTATCATCATTTCTTAATCTCGATAGACATTTCCTATCATTATCATAATATTTAATATTTTCACCTCGAAAAGCATGTATTTCCGTAATTCCATGTCATCACCCTATTTTTGATCATATAGGGGATAATTTAATTACTCAAATTATTAATTCTTTCTACACTAAAAATTAGGATGTGACAAGATAAATGCAAATGTGAGAATAGGCTTAGAGTCAAGGAAAGAGGACATACTTGTAATAATAATACATTTACAAGTAAGTGATTAAGACCTTATGCTTTATCTCTTAGTGACAATGGGGGAAGTACAGCCAAAACTTGTATTTTAGGCTCATTAGATTTAAGGCCTTACTAGGTTGTTGTTATAATTCTAAAGATTGATTGATGATTTAATCTACCTTATCATAGTATCATATGCCTAGAAAGTAAGAATCAATTCATTTCCCTAGTAAAGTTATCATTTCTGGTCATTTTCTCAAGCGTTTATGTTCACAAAAATCCTATAGAATTCCGGTGATAACATAGCAATCCTAAGATTTTATACAAGCACAAATACCACAATAATTCCATCACAATAGCATCTTCACATAGTTAAGTTAGTAGATTTGAGAAAGAAGATTAGCTAACATTTTGTTGCCATACGAGAGTTGCATTTTCGGTGTTCAAGTTTTGGAAGAATGGAGTTGGAAGGGCGATATTACTTAGAAGTATTGGAACGTATATTCCAATAGGTTATGTCGAAGTCAGAATACTTGACAATTGGCTTCATAAACTTGTCATACTCCTACAAAGGAGATAGTAGGAGGTTTAAGTTTAAATTAATGTTTTTTGAATGCTATTTAAAGGTATGAGTTTATGTTCATAAAAGGGTTAATAGAGTTAAACATTTGATGGTTTGTGACCATTTTATTTAGATTGATTATTTGCTTATTAATGTATTCATGCATGATGATAAATATATGACAGTTAATCTAGAAGGGTGTGTATATTTACATTATGCATAGTAGCATGCATAATAAAAATTGGAGAAATGGATTTATGTCGTGTATGGTTGTGTATTAACTTGTATTATATAATATATATATTTTATATAATATTGATATATTTTATATTAATATTATAAAATATTTTATATTGTAATATTAATATATTTATATTAACATTATAAAATATTTTATATATTAATATTATCTATATATACAATGCACATGGTGGGCACAGTTATGCGGTGGAGAGGAAGTGAACAGTCGGGTGGTGGTGCATTGAAATTAAGTGAACAATCATGCGGTGAAAAGGAAAACCATTAAAAAGTAAAGGATTTCGAGGAACCAGTGTAAACAAAAATTACCTGAGTTGCACGGAAGTGGAGCTTTCCTCCAACGAGGTCAGGTTGTAAATTAAGTATTTGATTTCTATTTAGGAATTGTGTTTTTTTAAAAGGGTTTTGGGTCTAACTATGGGTTTTAGCTTAGTAAGATTGGTTTATATTAATTATAAACCATTTTACCGGGTATTATTTCTACCATAAATTAAATTAATTTTAATTATTAAAACTATTAAATAAATTAATTCTATATTAATTTATTTACTATTTTTATTAATGAAATGATATTTAATTTTGAGCCATTAATTGATTTAATTAGCCTAAACTATAATATTTAGGCCATGAATTAATTTAATAGGTCTAAATTAATTAATGTTTATCAAAACTAAATTGATTTTACTTAACTTAAAATTAAATAAATTAATTTTTTATTAATTAATTTAATATTTTTATTAACTAAAGGATATTTAATAAATTAGACCATTAATTAGTTTAATAGGCTTAATTTCCTAAAGATGCATGATAGAGGTAGTTATCACGTTGATTATGGAGGAAGTGCAGGAGATGGATACTGTCACACCCCGAGTGGCGGCAACATACTCCTGTAGTATAGTTATTAATCCCTTAAGATAGGAAATTAATAATTGCACTGTAACAGACTTTTTACTTTGTCAATTAATCTACAATTTGTTGAATAAATTTTAGATACATCAAAAATAAACATTAACAATTTTGTCACATAAACATCGTAATATATATATATATCACATACCATCCACATACCACTTATGAGATATGCTTCAAAATTCATACATCCAAAGATAAAATCATATTAAGTCAGCATACTAATATCAAGTCCTTAGTGGTATTATGATAATTACATAAGTTTTACAATACTATTGTTTTACTACCAAATTGATAAAGAAAGAAAATTGCACAAATCTGCCATTATAGGAGTTTGTCAAGTAGTTTGGGTTTTTTACCAAAATTCAGCTAAGACTTTTGAACTAGCTGCTGATGACACTAACCCTCGTGCTCACCCGCGACACTAGTGCTTGTGTTCATCAAATGATAAACACTAAGAATAATCTCAGTGGTGTTAGTAGAATAGTAATAATCAATGCAATTAGTAAATGTTATCAATAAACTATCCATTCCAACATAATATAGATACATTTAATGATCACCAACATTCTTTACCTGGGATCTCATCATATAGCCATCATATTTCTATAACAAATGATTAATGTAGTAAGGTATGCATTCATCTCATTTATGTACTGTAAACTCAACTATGAATTCATATTATGTTATGAATATGTCTTTGAGAATGCAATGATGCTTTGCACTCTCCCTCTGATTTTTCTCTATATCAATCTCTGATACCTCTGGGTCCAATGTATTGGTACTTCTCGTACCCATAGAAGCATCTCATTACTTTAATATATTAGTACTTCTCGTACCCGTAGGAACATCTCATTCCTTTAATATATCAGTACTTCTCGTACTCGTAAGAACATCTTAATAGTAACTTTGTAATCATCCCATCCTTATGCCTACCCATCACCATGACATGCTATGATTATGAGGAATAATCAAATGTACATGTCATGATGCATTGATATGTTTCATGTCATAATATGAATATAAATTTAATCACATGTCATCATGCATTCATGAAACATTCCTTCAAGGGACCAATTACTGATCGTGGAACATTAGCACAAACCTGCAATGGACTTCCCTTTATCCAAACCCTTTGATGGTACTTGTAAATCTTCTTCCAAACCACCTATAACATTACAAAATATCCATACTTAATAAAAGAAGCAATTCATATAAATATTAAAGTCATATTGCTTTTCTTCCAATCACTTCATATATAAGTCTATGACTTAACAAAATTAAGCAATCTTAAAAGGATTCTTAACATTGCTCAACTAATGCATAATTTAATATCATATCATTATATAGAATAATCATACAATTTGAGAATATAATTAGCAACACAAAAAGATTTCAACATATATTAGGTTATAGGTAAAATACTATCCCTTTTTAACCCTTTTTCAATATCAAACATACTGCCTCCAAGGAGTAATATACCTTCTATAAGAATTTTACTAAACAAATGACCTTAAAACAAAATAATCCTTATACCATTGGAAACTAGACTCAAAGAGCTTTTCAATGATATATTATATGCTCCAAAACTCATTCGTTAAGGCCTTCAAAAGTTGTTTACAAAATCATACATTGAAACTGAAAACTAGATGCAGCCACGATCGTCACTTTAAGCAGAAACTTTGCAAAACCTACTGGAAAAAGCCATGATTGTGACTCTAAGTCACGAGTGTGATACTGGGTTCAAATGGCAATAGAAACTTGCCCAGAAAATAGTATAAACATGTCCAAACCAAAGCAATTAAGTTATGTGATCCAAAAAAACTTTCTACATACCTTAAAACATCAATTACAAACCTCAAACAACAACTAAAACAACCAATTAATGAGATCCAAGTTCAGGTTTAACTTAATTTTTTTTTACACTTCAAAATAGTAATTCATTGATTTCTACAAAACACCAAATTTCAGTAGCTTAACTTCCTTATTCTTTCTTTTATATAAAATCAACTTCACAAAATCAAGATTCCATAACTTTACACAAACTACCATGATTGATCGCCACAATTAACCACAAGAAAACAACTCAAGGAAAGAAATATATATAAAGTAAGGAAGAAGGACAACAACAAATCTTGAATTCTTGCTTCCTCTTATCTAGATTTCAAAGCCTTGAAGATTTGGTTTTGTAAGAATAAAGAAAGAAGAAAAAGAAGAGTTTTAATGTTAATAAGAAGTGAGTCCTATTTTGTGGGTGTAAGGAAAAATAAAGGAAGGAGGAAAAATTTGTATGGCTTCCCAAAGTTGACTTTTCTCTATCCTCACAATAAAAACTACCTCTAACTTTAAAAAAAATTCATAGCAATATATATTCTTATTTGCACATATACTTATATATATAATATACATACCTAATAGAAATTAAATCATCTTTCTATTATATTTATTGAGATTTTAAACTGATATATAAAATATATACTAAAGGATCATCCATTTCATAATATATGCATAATAATATCTAACACATATATATAAGTAAATCACATATTCATTTAAATAAACAAAACCATTCATCTCAAATACCTTCTTTTCCATCTGCCCTTTATGCATATCCAATCAAATAAATATTTATCACTACTTCATACCATAATTTTCTTTAATTGCACACTTCATTCATTGTATTTCATGTTCTAATTAAAAATTCATTATAACGTATGCATAAAATGTATACATAGAAGGATGTTGTATGTGTGAATGTGACATATACGTGACAGTTATTAGTATTTAGAATGACGGTTTTATGAGAGGATAAATCACAATTAAGGGCAATTATCAGGAATTAACAATCATCAACAAAAATTACTCTGAAACAAATTTTCTTCTAACTTTATTTTATTCGACCTTTGTTTATCTTACTTTGTTTTTAGACAATCATTATTTAACTTTATTTACTTTGCAATATAAAAGTTATATGAACATCTTACATGGTTTTAGATTACTTATGAATTATATTTTTGTTTAAAATAAAGAATAGTCTAATTCATTATTATTTTTTTCAAAATACGAGCTTATAGAGTTGAGAGTTGAAATCCTAGTATAACACATATGCTTCTTTTATACCTTAGATGGATAAAAACATCGAGACATTTACCAAGAAAAAGAATTCTGATGGTCTCTTCTCTCGTTAACAATCTTGCCATTTTGACTTTTTTAAGTAGTCATTCTCGTATACCTTAAAAGCCACATCAGACAGTCACTCCATTTATGACGCGACACGTGTCTGATCATTACGGGCTCCACTGGTTCTAAGATTCCCACTTCGCTCATCTTTTATTTATGCAATGACAAATCCAAACTTTCACCGTTGAATGTTGATGCCCGACATATCCACGGCTTTGATTTACTTCTCTCGTTACTCCCACCTTTTTGTGTTATTGTTTCTTCTACCTTTCTTTCTTCTTTTCCTGGTTCGGTCCTGAACTTTCTCCACTTCTCTTTCTCTTTTTATATATATATTTCCTTGTTCTGGCCGAGGTTTCAGCATTGGTAAGCCTCTTCTATGATTTGTTCGCTTATTATCCATTATTTTTATTATTTTTTTGGGTCTTTGATGCGACTTCATTTTTGTTTTGGCTGTAATGAAGGTGATAACTTTTTCTAGTTGACCTGGTTTCTGTAAGGATAACTGGGTCTTTTTTTCTAGATGAATTCTGATTTATGTACTTGTTTTGTTCATTCTTTATCTTTTTTTTTTTCAATGAAAGAGCAGGATATAATTGAGAAAACAAATACGTGAATTGAATAGGTGTTGATTGAAGTGCTCTCATGTTGGCTTAAGAAAGCAAGAAAAAAGTGCAAGTTCTGTTCATTTTATTGATTCAGTTGTTTCGCTTTTTCAAGCTTCATTAAGTGAGCAGTTTTGCTTTTGTGCGTTTTTTTGGTTCGTAGATTCCCGTTATGGATCCCAGATTAAGAGGTTTTACAGCTTCAATGAATGAAATCAAAATGGGAAATCAGCCTGTATCTGTTTTTTCAAATCAGAATCATGCTGTGGCTGGACAGAGATTTGATAATTCATTTGAAGATTATAGCTTTACTGGGTATCCATGCAATCCACCCAATCCAAGTTCAGGTAATTTAGCCCCAGATTCAAATAGGAACCATGAAGAAGATTCTCCAGAAGATTGTGATTTTTCAGATGCCGTTTTGAGGTACATTAATCAAATACTTATGGAAGAAGATATAGAACATAGAACTTGTATGCTTGAGGGCTCATTAGATCTCCAAGCTGCTGAGAAATCATTTTATGAAGTTCTTGGAAAGAAGTATCCTCCTTCACCGGAAATTAATAGGACTCTTGTCCGCTGGAATGGTCATAACGGATGCAATAGTTTTTCCAGTAACAGCACTGCCAGTAGCTGTTTAGATGACAATGTTTGTATTCAGAATCACCGTTACTGTAATAATAACCATCCCGTCCAACCACAAACCATTAGAGTTGCTAGTATTTCCCCCCAATCATCTTATTATGGTCATTCCAATAGTGTAATCACTACTACTGATCCCTTGGTAGACTCTCCGACCAGTACCTGGAATAATGAGAATCAATCTATTTCGCAGTTTATGAAGGGGGTTGAGGAGGCTAGTAAGTTTCTTCCCAAACATAATGATTTATTTCGTAATATTAACGGCAATAGGTTTGTTTACAAGGAGGCAGATTCCAGGAGTAGAAAGGTTATGATCAAGGAAGAAAGCAAGGATGGGGAGTGCTTGTCTAGGGGGCAAAGGGGAAGGAAAAACCCTCACAGAGAGGATTTAGATATAGAAGAAGAAAGCAGTACTAAGCAAGCGGCTGTTTATGCTGATGCTGACATGGAAGAACATGTCATTGATAAACTGTTGCTTCATAGCTCCGGGGAAGGTAAAAAAAGCTTTTTGGATCTTTGCGAGTCGCTGAAAAATGCAACTATAAAAAGTGAGGAGAATATGCAGTCAAAGGGATCGATTGCTGGGAAAGGTAGATCTAAGAAACGTTATGGGAAAGGGCAAGTGGTGGATTTGAGAACCCTTCTGATTAATTGTGCACAAGCTGTAGCAGCTGATGATCGTAGGAGTGCAAATGAATTGGTAAGGCAGGTTAGGCAGCATTCCTCTGCTTTCGGTGATGGAAATCAGAGACTGGCTCATTACTTTGCTAATGGTCTTGAGGCACGTTTGGCAGGTACTGGTAGCCAAATTTACAAAGGCCTTGTTAGCAAGAGAAGATCGGCTGTCAATGTGTTAAAGGCTTACCATCTGTATCTTGCTGCATGCCCTTTCAGGAAGCTAACTAATTTCGTCTCCAACAAGACAATAAAGGAACTTTCAGCAAGTTCTAAGAGGATTCATATTATAGATTTTGGTATCCATTATGGTTTCCAATGGCCTACTCTTATTCAGAGGATTTCATGGAGATCAGGGGGACCGCCAAAGGTTCGGATAACTGGAATAGAATTTCCCCAACCTGGTTTTCGTCCAGCTGAACGAGTTGAGGAAACTGGGCGCCGTTTAGCCACATATGCTGAGAAGTTTGATGTGCCATTTAAGTATCACCCCATTGCAAAAAAATGGGAAACTATAAAACTCGAGGAACTTAAGATTGACAGGGAAGATTTCATTGTTGTTACCTGTTTTTATCGGGCTAAGAATTTACTGGATGAAACGGTGGTAACGAACAGTCCGAAAGACGTTTTTCTTAGATTAGTGAAGAAGATTAATCCTAACATATTCATTCATGGAGTAACTAATGGGGCGTATAATGCCCCATTCTTTGTTACACGGTTTCGAGAGGCTCTATTTCACTTCTCTTCGCTATTTGATATGCTTGATACGATAGTGCCGCGTGAGGATATGGAAAGGATGCTGATAGAGAAAGAAATCATTGGTAGAGAAGCATTGAATGTTGTAGCCTGTGAGGGCTGGGAAAGAGTAGAGAGGCCAGAAACGTACAAGCAGTGGCAGGTTCGGTCATTGAGGGCGGGATTTGTGCAATTGCCTTTTGAACGAGAAATTGTGAAGCAATCAGCTGATAAGGTGAGGCGGCTTTACCATAAAGATTTCATGATTGATGAGGATGGCCAGTGGCTTTTGCAAGGATGGAAAGGACGCATTACTTACGCACTCTCTGCATGGAGGCTTTCATAGGAAGCTCGGTTGTCTCGACTTATATGCTTTTCATGTGATTTAACCCTGACAATCTGGTTGTTGCTGTTATACATTGTATGTTTCTGAAGCAGTCAACTAATCCATGATAAATCTATTTGACATGCCAGTTTAGCAGATAACTTTGAGAAAGTTACAGCAATCTGGATTGTGATAGAATTTATGCATTTATAGCTGAATGTAACACAAAATCTTTTAGACATTGATTAATTTGCATTTCAACTTTAAGTAGTAGTTTGGTACGATAGTTGCCATTTGTATTTCACAAAAACTAATACACTTTTTATAGTTAAAAGTAATTGATAATCTAATATATATATATACACAAAAGCAGCCTTACGGTGTTGCAAGTAAGAATTTTTGTTTTGTACATAACTTATCTTATTATTGAATTATAAATTTATGAACAAAAATATTTTTTAAAAAGTTTAATTTATAAGAAAACTTTAGTTCATAATTATAAATTTTATAAATTACATAAATAAATAAATAAATAGATATGTTGTAGGCTTTTCTCTTGGTTGTGACGTTAAATTGGGATAAACAACCTTACTTCTAGTTTTAAATATTATATTCTTTTTATGGATGATTATTCCCATTACACTTGACTTTTTCCAATGCATAATAAATATAAAATGTTTTCTATTTTTTAGAATTTTTATTTGCTTATTAAAACATAATTTGGTGTCCCAAAATGGGCTTGTTGAGTGAATACATCATAGTCTTTTAAATATGATTCATACCCTATTAATTCAATTAACCTTACCTTCTAAATTCTAGGTGGATGTTATTTTTACAGTAGTTTCTGTGGTTAATATTTTACCAATACAAGCATTACAAGGTCATCTTGGTTATTCTTCTTTATGGGTTTTTAATTGTGCCTATTATCCCATTTTAACGCCACAAGTTTCCAATAAGTTGAATCCTTGGTCTGTCTATTGTGTGTTTATGGGTTATCCAATTGAATGTAAAGGTTTTAAGTGTTTAGATCCCAAAACTGATCATATTTACATCTTTTATGATGTTCAATTTGATGAGTCCTCTTTTCCTTATCATAAACTTATCTAGTCTACTAATTAGTCTTCCTTACGTGATTTATCTCCATTTCGTCACCCACCTCTTCTTTCTCCTATTTGTTTTGTTCCATCTCAATCACTTACTATTACACCATTCTAGCCTACACCTTTATCATATACTTCAAATCTTATATCTTTAGGTGTGTCCTCTTCTACAATAAGCCTTCAAGATTCTTCCTTTCTAATTCTTCATCTATTGCTATGTCTTCATTAAATTCATTATCTTCTTTTTCTTGTTTACTATTATCCTTAGCTGCCATAAATGTTTATCTTATACTCACACATATAAAAAAACTTAATATCTTAAACCTAAAATTTATTCTCCCTTCTCAGTAATTCCCAGTCAAACTCATCCATTCATGAACCAAGAACTTATAAATAAGCTATTTAGTCTTATCATTGGTATATTACTATGTTTGATGAATATGTTGCATTACATAGTAATCAAACCTGGTCTTTGGTACCTTATCATAAGAATGCTAATGTGGTAGACTCTAAGTGGATTTATTATGTTAAATATAATTGATGACATAATTAAATGTTATAAAGGTCATTTAGTGGCCCAGGATTATACACAACAGGTTGACATTTACTACAATGAAACATTTAGTTTTGTTGTAAAACTAGTATTAATTTGTATTGTTCTTTATCTTATTATTTCTTATAATTAGCATATTACTCAACTTGATGTTAAAAATGCTTTTCTCCATAGAGTTCTCATTAAAGATGTTTATATGACAACCACCTGGTTATATTAATTCTCAACATCCTACTTATATGTGTAAGTTGCAAAAAGCTTCATATGCGCTTAAATAGGAGTCTTGTACATGGTTTCATCGATTCATTACTTTTTTAACTTTCATTGGTTTTTTTGGCAGTAAGGCAAATCATTCGCTATTTATTTATCAGAGTGGGATAAAAATGGATATTTTTCTTCTTTTATGTTGATGATATTGTTATGCTCTCCTCTAGTATATCTCTTGAGCATTGCTTATTAGGATGTTTCAATCTGAGTTTTTTATGTGCAATCTTAGGAGGCTAAATTATTTTTTAGGCATCTAAGCCTTATATAATTTAGATGTTGTGTTCTTGCATCAATGGAAATATGTTGAATCCTTGTTATGTCTAGTGGTCTTATTACTTCAAAATTAATTGCTACACTTATTCACTAAGACATATTCCTAAAGGTAATTCTTTTTTATATGATAATCCTACTCAATACCAAAGCTTGGTTAGTGCTTTACAATATCTCACTTTCATTCATCCAAATTACTTTTATTATTAATTAAGTATGTCAACATATGCATCAACCATGTGTAGAACATATACAATGTGTTAAACATATTCTTTGGTATATTAAGGGCATGATTGATTTTAGGTTACAATTGTATACGAGTAGTTTTACTGATTTAACTAAGTAGAGTGATGTAGATTGGGGTGGTTGTTTGAATATCTATTGATCAATGAGTTGATATTATGTTTTTATTGCTTTAAATTTAGTTTCTTGGTATGCTAAAAAATAACCTACTCTTTCTTGCTCTACTGCTAAAGCTAAATATTGAGCTTGTGCTTCCTTAGCTGAGTTACTTTGGGTTCAAAATATTTTTGGAAAATTACAAGTGAAGCTCTTTGCCTTTAGATATTGTGACAATATTAGTGTCACATACATGGCTATTAATCTTGTTCAACATTCATGGTTGAAAATATTCAACTTAACATACATTTTGTTTGTAAACTGGTTGCAAAACTACAAATTAAAGGTTCAACACATCTCTAGTTCTCATCAATTAGCTAATTTATTTACAAAAGGGCTTTCTACTACACATTTTCAATATCTTTAAAACAATTTGTGTGTTCTTCCTTCCTTAAATGGAGGGGGGATGCTAGGATAATTATGTAATAAGAGTTTTGTTTGGTTTTAACTTCTATCACATATGTATTTTTTGTTTATAAACATTTCTATACTTTGCTTGTTTTAGCGTGGAATAATATCAATTATTAAAGTTTACATTACATACACATCATAAAAGTTTAACATAAAATATGTAAATATATATATTTATCATGATATATTTCATAAAAACTAATTGTACCTAAAATTAAGAAACAAAGTACTTAAACTTTCTTTAAAAAATTAATAGTAAACATTCAAAATAAAGATCACAATCAATATATAAAAAATACATAGTAAGAAATGATAATGTCAAATATAAATCAATAAAAAACAATCAAAATCAAAGCAAACAAATTTTTAAGAAAATTGATAGTTAAAGAAAAAATTTAAGTTTTAAATTCAAGAAATAAAAGAAGAAAAAAATAAAATAAAATAATTGATAGAGGTGATGGGATATTGTTAAAGGAAATGACATTATAACAACCAAAGAAGGTGAGTGTGGTAGAATGGAGTTTAAATTAAAAAAATAGAAATAATGGAAAAATGTGAAGGTATTGAAATGATGATGGAATGTTTAGAAGAAAGCTACTATAGAGTCTCTCTAGATATAAAGTCTCTCTCTAGAAATATAGTTTCTTTTTCTAGAAATAAAGTCTTATGAGGTTCTTTTTTCCCTCTTCACCTTATGTGATCTTATTCCTTTGATTCTTTCTCCCATGTATTATCTTTTTATTGCTTGTGAGTTATTAGATGGTAGAGGACATAAGAAAATTAATGACTTTGTCTCAAAAGCTATAATTTCAAAGGGTAGATATAAGAAGTGTCACATCCACACACATAACATCCATGTGTGCTTGTATGTATGCATAGGTTATAGCTAAAGATTAATTAGTGCATAAGATATATGAATGATATTTGATGCATAAATATTTTTGATATGATAAATATGAAGGAAATGTCTTATAGAGCGAAGAAATTGCATATGATATGGAATGTTTAGAGATAAGAATGCAAACAAAGTGACAAGATGAGTATAGAAGTGATTATGTACCAAAGATGCGATTTTGGTATGTTTTATTGAATGCCTTAAATGAAGCTTTATAATGAAATTAATGTATGTTAAATATTACCTTGGTATGTAAAATGGTAAACTAGGATATAAAAGGTATTACATAAAAAGTTAAGGGTAGAATTGGAAAATAAAAATTATGTATGATTTATGTTCATGTTGTCTTAAATGAGTATAAGTGGAATATTATGAAATAATTAAGTGTGTTATGATGTAAGGATGATGTCTTAAGAGATATAGAGGAAGTAAGTTAGGTTATTTTTGTTTCTTCCTCCCAAACCATACGGTTTCTTCTTCTTCTTCTTCTCTTGTTCTTATAACCTAGCTTAAGGTAAAACCATAGCAAATCAAGGTAAGACCATGCATAGCTTTTGGGTTCCATGTTCTTTTGGTGTTTGATATACTTTGCTAATGTTTTCTTCTTCTTTTTCTTTCTTTATTCTTATAAATCTAAATCTTCAAGTGATTGTGATCTAGGTAGGAGGAAGCAT
Source organism: Dalechampia spathulata (assembly GCA_948192965.1). Taxonomy (NCBI): domain Eukaryota; kingdom Viridiplantae; phylum Streptophyta; class Magnoliopsida; order Malpighiales; family Euphorbiaceae; genus Dalechampia; species Dalechampia spathulata. The sequence goes on from CANYBF010177819.1 coordinate 13,129, forward strand.
GAATTGAAGAGTATTATTTTTTTCTTTTGCTCCTTATGTTCGTTGAGTTATTTTCTTGTGGTTTTTATGGGACAAAAACATGGTTTATGGTATGATGATTTGAGTTCTTGATTATGTGAAGTTGAGTTTGAATTTGATAGTGAATGGTCCTGGCTCATATGTCTTTGCATCTCATACATAGCATATATGAATAAACAATTTATTATATGATGGTTATGGACTTGTATACTACATTGAATTGCTAGAGCCATCAATCAAGTCAACTTAGGTCAAACCTAGGTATATGCATGAGTTACATTCCCAAAATCAAATTGAAAAGAACTATTCTATTGCAATTTTCTTCGAGAAACATTTCCTCATTTGGCTTCCTTCTTATTTCCATATTTGTCTCCTTGTCCTCCATCTTCAAAATCCTATGTAATCTAATTACAACTTTCTAAAAGAATACCCCAAGTTACATTTAGGGGGAGTGGATGAGAAGAGAATTACATTGTGGAGTAAATAAGGAAAGGCAGGACATGCAGGCCCTATTTACCAAAATTGGAAATTATGCATATGCTCAATCACATTGGCTAAGTCCATAAACCATCATCATGCCAACCATACAATCATACAT
>CANYBF010177890.1:0-74471 GCA_948192965.1 Dalechampia spathulata
TATCCAAAACGAAGGTCAATCTTCAAGAAGAGTTTTGCCCCATGAAATTCATCCAATAACTCATCTATATTTGGTATAGGGTACTTATCAGGCACTGTCAGCTTATTAAGAGCCCTGTAATCCATACATATTCGCCATGAATCATCTTTTTTCTTAACAAGGAGAACTGGATTGGCAAAAGGGCTACAACTAGGTTGAATGAAACCTTTTGAAAGCAATTCGACCACTTGTTTTTCTATTTCTGTTTTTTGATAATATGGGTAACGATAAGGTCAGATGTTCAGAGGCTGGGAATGAGGTATGAGTGGGATGGAATGGGTATGTTGACGTAGAGGTGGTAATGATTGGGGTTCTTGAAACACTGGGGTGAATTGATTGAGAATAGAATCCATAGAAATAGTTGTTGGACTCTCAATAGTTGCCAAGAGGCTTTGAAGGGTGGTAGTAGAAGGTTGTTTTGGGGGCAAACCTTGTAATTTGTATTGTTGGCCATCCACCATAAAAATCAGGAACATTTTATTCCAATTGGCTTGTACGGTGTTAAACGATACTAACCATTGGATGCCCAAAACCACATCGGATTCTCCTAAAGAAAAAGGATAGAAGTCTTGTATAATATTGAGGCTAAAAACTTGAATCGTCAAATCACGACACACACTGTTGCATCGGATGATATCTCCATTGCCAATTTGCACCCCAAATGGTTGCACCAACTGTAATTGAAGGTTAAGATCTCGTACAATGGATTCTGACACAAAATTGTGTGTAGAACCACTGTCAACTAAGATCAATACCTCCTTTGTACCCAAATTGCCTTGAAGCTTCATGGTAGTAGTGGTTGATTTCCTGAGAATTGCATGACAACTGATAGCAGCAAATTCTGAAGTTTAAGATTCAACATGATCTTCAGTAACCTCCTCTTCCCTTACATCATCATCTTCTTTATTCTAACTAACATCCATAATGGCTAAAGTGCCTATTTTGCAACGATGTCCCGACCCGTATTTTTCGTTGCAACGAAAGCATAATCCCTTAGCAATCCGAGCTTGTCTTTCGATGTCCCAGTTTCATTGCCCAGTGACAATATTTGAATGATCAATAGTTGCAGAATTATTGAGAACAGTGCTGCTAGTCTCTCGTGGGGGACTAGTATAAGCTTTTCCAGCAACAATTCCTGAACCTCCTTTGAAATTGCGAGTTATTCCTAATTTGGATTCAAATTCCAATGCCAAACTCATTGCTTTATACACTGTGCGAGGTTTATGGATTCGCACATCTGCTTTCAACTCCTCTTTTAAGCCATTGAGAAATACTCCTAACAAGCAGTGGTCTAGCCAATCTTCAACCCTAGTAGAGCATCGAGCAAACTCTTGCCGATATTCTTGCACAGTGCCAGTTTGCTTGATGTTACATAAGAACTCATCAGGATTTTGAAATTCTGCTGGCTCAAAATGTTTCTGAAAGAGACGCACTAGCTCTTCCCAGTTAAGAATTGGTCGGTCATGATTGAGCCAAGAAAAGAGGTCCAAAGCATCTCCCTCAAGGCACATGGCTGCTATGTCTACTTTGAGATCTTCGGAGGTTTGATAATAATGAAAATATTTTTCTACTTTGAGGATCCAACCCCTAGGATCGCCTCCATCATATTTTGGGAACTCAATTTTTGAGTGTGGTCGCTGATGGGGAGGTCGCCTCCACAAAGGATTCTTGCTTTCATCTTCACCATCACATGGGCCACCATTTCTTTACTGGATATTGCTTTTTTACTTGCTACCTATGGATTGGGCTTCCAACATAACAACTTTCGCAACAATGGTGTCCATCGTTTCTAGCTTAGAAACAATGGCTGCTAACTGTAAAGCAATTGGGTCAAGATTAGGGGAAGATGGTCGTGTGTTTGAGGTCTCAGGCTGAGTAGTAGAAGATCGTATGTTTACCATTCTTAAACCTGCTCTGATACTAGTGATAAAAACAGACCAAGTAAAAGATAAGGAAAGTTAAGAAAAAGGGTCAGCTAATATGAAGAAGTGGAATTTGATAAAGGAAAACTGTCCAATTCAAGAAGGACAAAGGTCTCCAATACAAAGAAATTATAAAATAAACTCTAATGTCCCTAACACTAAATAACCTGAGATATTTATAGTAATAGCCAGGAGTTGATTCACAACTAAAACGGCTAAATTAAAGGAAATAATGCAACTGCTACCTATTATGCTGCCTCCACTTCTCTTGTCCTATTCTAAAGTTGAAAATCAGCTACCCACTCATTGAATCCCCAGTATCCAATAAACTAACAGCTGGAATATCAAGATCTAGTAAACTTGATAGCTGGTCAAACATTAAATCTTCCTGTTGTGTTCCGTTTGTATGTTTTTCATGAGTAAACTTGCAATAGTTTGGGATTTGTATCATCACCCTTCTTTATGATTTTAATTCCCAATATCACACTAGCTTTATCCATATCTTTCATTTTAAATTTAGATGATAAGAAATTTTTAATTCTATGTATTATATCAATAGAAGAATTAAAAATTAGCATATCATTTACATACAAACATATAATCACACAATCATGATCATTAACTTTAGTATAGACACATTTATCAACTTCTAAAGTTGAAAATCCATCAGCTAAGAAAACTTGATCAAATTTTTCATGTCATTGTTTAGTCGTTTGTTTCAAACCATATAGAGATTTGAGTAGTTTACAAACTTTATTTTCCTTTCAAGGTATTACACACCCTTGAGTTTGTACCATGTAAATCTCTTCTTCTAAATCACTATTTAAAAATGCAGTTTTAACATTCATTTGATGAATAAAAAGTTTATGAATAGAAGCCAAAGCAATTAAAACACGAATTGAAGAAATTCTTGTCACAAGAGCAAAAATATCAAAATAGTTTAAACCTTCTTTTTGAGTAAACCCTTTAGCAATAAGTCTAGCTTTATATTTATCAATTAAACCATCAAGTTTAAGTTTCTTTTTAAAAATTCATTTGTAACCAATTAGTTTACTCCTGAGAGAAAATCAACCAAGTCATAGGTTTTATTTTGTAAAAAAGAATCAATTTCAGTTTTGATAGCTTCATTCCAAAATTAAGATTCGGAAGAAGTAATTATATCGAAAAATGTTAAAAATCATTTTCTACAAGATATGTATATAAATCATTCTCGAAAGAAGTTTCCTTCCTTTGTCTTTTACTTCTAAAATCTCCAGAAAAATTTTCAGAGTTATTTTGTTTAGAAAAATCTTTTCTAGTAGATGTATGAGAAGTTTGATCAAGTTTTAACGGAAAAACATTTTCAAAGAATCCTGCATTCTTTATTTCAATTATAGTGTTGCAATCGAGTACTATCACTTTTTAACACAAAAAACATGTATACAGCACTATGTTCAACATAATCAATAAACATACAATCAGATGTTTTAGATCTTATTTTCCTCTTTTTAGGATTAGGCAATATAACCTTAGCAAAACACCCCCATTCTTTCAAATATTTAAGATTAGGTTTATAACTTCTCCACGATTCATATGGTGTCTTTTCAGTTCTTTTATGAGGAATCCTATTTTGTATATGACAAGTAGAGAGTAGTGTTTCCCCTCACATATTATCAGAAGCACCAAAACTAACAAATAAAACATTCATCATCTCTTACAGTTACACCATTAGATTCAGGTGAATAGGGAGGCGTAGTCTCATGTATAATACCTTATTTTTCACAAAAGTCGTTAAAAGAAAAATATTCATCACCTTTATCTGATCTAATTCTTTTTATTTTCCTATTTAATTGATTTTCTACTTTAGCTTTATATAGTAAAAACATATCAAAGACTTCGTCTTTATATCTAAGTAAAAACACTTTAGTATATTTAGAATAATCATCAATAAAAGTTACATAATATTTTTTACCACCTCTAGTCAAAGTTTATTTTTCAAGTCACCCAGATCAATATGAATAAGACTAAGCAGTTCAGTTTCTCTATTCACAGAATGACATTTTTTTAGTTAGTTTCAATTCAGCATATATTTCACATTTATTAACACAAGTGTTACTAATTCTAGAGATTAAACCAATATGATACAAACTTTTAAGATAGGAAAAGTTAACATGTCTTAATCTAGCATGCCATAAATCATAAGAATTAAGTAAATAACCAGAAGAAGATGCATTTCCATTAATAATTTCAGAAATATTGAGTACAAAGAGATCTTGATTACAATATTCTTTTCCTATAAAAACATTATTCTTTGTCATTACAATCTTATTAGATTCAAATGACACTTTAACCCTAACTTTCCTTAACAGAGTCACAGATATTAAATTTGCTCGAATGTTAGGCACATGAAATACATCATTTAGAGCCATTATTTTGCTAGATGTAAGCTTGAGAAGGACTTTTCCTTTGCCAAAGACAGTAGTCGTTCGAGAATCTTTCAAGTAAACATGTTCTTCTCCTTCTCCTACTACATTATATGAGTTAAAAGCATCTCTGTTTGTACAAATATGTCTGGTAGCACCAGAGTCTACCATCCAATCTTTTACATTGGCCACTAAGAGAGCTTGCAAAATGACCGTTGTATAATGTCATCTTCTTCAACTAAATTTGTCTTTAGTAGAGGAGGATTGTCAAGTCTTGCTCTCTTCCTACACTGGGATGCATGATGCCCTGTCTTTCCACATATATAACAAATTCCTTTTTTTGTTGAAAGTGGGATTAGAACTCTGAGGAACATAATCAGGTTTCTTAGCGTACCTATTGGGTTGTCTTTTGTTCTGCACCAAATGTGCTATTGTGGTAAATTCATTTGCTTTTGTTAGTTTCAACTCCCTCCTGTTTGTGTTTTCAATAATGATGTGGGTGATCAATCCTGCTAAAGAAAGTTGTTTATGCTTGTGTTTCAGTTGTTGTTTGTAATCCTTCTACGATTCTAACAGCTTCTCGATTAATATTTCTGCTATAAATTATTCTGAAAGAGTGATGTTTTCAACTTTAAAAGATCTTCTAGCAGCTTGTGGTATTAGTTAATTTGACTTCTAATGTCTTTGTCTTCCACCATCTCTCATTTGTAGTAGTTACCGATTACAAATTTCTGTTTTCCAACATCTTCAGCAGTATATTTGGTGATCATTGAATCCTAGATTTCTTTTGCTTCTTTATATGAGCAGTAAACATGAAATAATTCATTTGAAAGAGTGCTGATGATAGTACGCCTGTATATTTTATTTGCATAAATCCAAGCCTCCATATGTTTTGGATCAGCTTCTTGTGATGGTTTAGCAGTAGTAAGGGTCGTAGCAACTCCATGCATATCAAGTACTGTAGAAATTTTTTCTTGCTACCTTTTGAAGTTTTGTCCATTGAAAACTTCAATTATTGAAATGTCCAAAAAAGATTTAGCATAAAACACACCATGGATCATGACAGGTGTTGGAGGTGGTTGTAATGATATCAACAGTAATTATGGAAGAATTTTAAGCCATAGTATATCCTTTAAGATTGTTAGGAAAAAATAAGTGGAAAACAAGTTATAAGGAAAAGTTGTAACTCGAATTTTATGAATGAAAAGTAGGACACAGGAACAGCAAAGTGTTGATAGAGAGAAAACCTGAACTAGTAAGCTCATAAATTGATGACATTTGTGTCCGTAGGACGTGCGCACGGAGGTGGAAATCGATCAAATTGATCTTTCGAACCCAATCTTATATGCACGAGACCTTACACACTTCCAAAACTTGAACCCAAGGTTGCAAAATCATATTTAAACACAATTACAATTATAATGATATAGGAAAGTAATGTGGGATTGTTAGTCTTTTGGAATAGCTAGTCAATGAGTTCCAACACTTTGTTCTTCCAATTTAGAATTTTCTCATGCTAGAATCTGGTCTCCACCATCCTCTTTAGTTTTCAGTTTAAGAGTTAAGACTACAATTCTAAGTTTTTTAGAATGTCTTTATAAAGTTCTTTAAAATGTCTTTATAATGACAATAGTTTGACAAATCTAATAATTCTAAAGCCAATTAACCACTAAAGGGATGGACACAAGAGATCAATGTACTCGGATCGTATAACACTATTAAGATGTATGTAGAAGGCTTTTTATTGCTAACATTTCCTGGAAAGTTATCGACAAATCTACTCAATTCTGGTTATTTTGATAATTTCTTTCAACACTTCTGATTGAAAGTATGACGTTGTAATTGTGTATTCTCCTTTTCCAGATTTAGGAGCCCTAGGAAACTATCCTGGTTCTCCATTTCTACCATCTGATTCGGAAATTTTGTTCGATTCTCCGGTGCAAGACGACATAGGTAATGAGATTCATATTTATGATACCTTCAACTTGTATACAGCCTGTCCAATTTCCTTTTTCAGAGAAGTGTTTACCACTGAAACTGATAGATTTATCTTCCTTGCAACAGTTGAGGAATTCTTTGTTGATCCTGTTCCTGGACCACCATGCGCGCAGTCAGACGAAGAAAAAATCCTGAATAATAAATTACCAGGACAGGATGAGTTGAATTAATAAATTAATAGGAACTTGGATATTCATAGAACTTGGCCACTTGTGTTGTACTCTAATAACTTAGTAGGTACTAGCGTGGCCATACGGCTTGTTCATAATCCATCGGTAATTATAATAACATTTGACCTTTTCTTCCTGCACATGTCAATTGGTTTTTCCTTTTTACTGTTGTCATTGGGTGGGCCATAATATTTATTTTCCATTATATATTATTAAAAAAATAAAGAGTTCTTTTTGATATATGGTATAATGTGGTTAGTTTATTGCATGGTAATCATTTTGTGTATTTCTTGTATACGACAAATCCCTCAATGTACAATTATAATCTATTCCAATTTTAATAAATTCTACACCTTAATGGCTAAATATTATATTTAACAAAACATGGTATCCCTCCTTATTTAATAATAAAATCAGCTCTTCATTTTTCAAAACTATATTGTAATAAAAATCGACACCATGTAATTATGATATATAATAAAATTATTAAAATATCATGTTTGTGTGGCTAAAATTATTTGACTATTCTCTATTATTTTTTAGTCTAACTTGATATATATATATATATATATATATATATATACATGTATGTATGTATTCATACACGCCAGTATTTTTATTAATATTATATAACAAATAATATTATTTATCTAGGTAAGTTGCAAGCATTGAAAGGGTACAACAGGAGGACAGGACAGACTCGTCAATTATTATTAATTAAAAAGTATTAGACTAATCAAAATTATTACTATTATTATAATATAAATATTTATATTATTAATGTCCTTTTTGTCTTCCTAAACAGAAGTCCACGTCAACGGCTTGACCGCTTCAAACCCACCATCCCGCTTTTGGAAATTCGCCAGTTACCTTCCTATAATTTATTTCATTGTTCTAATTTCTGAACCGTATAGTACGTAAAAGCATATTTTAATTTTTATTCAACATATCGCCCTCATCAAATTAATTAATTATATATATATTAATTTATGGAATACTTTTAATATTATGATTAAAAATAATATTTATTGATTTTTTTTATTATTTTAAATTGTTCATTTAAAGACTTCGACTTATCTAAACTTATTTACAGGTATTTCCCCGTTCCTTCTTTTAACTTTTCTAAAGAGTTTATTTTTTATTTGATAATTTTATTAATTATTTTTAAAAAAAACTTAAATTATTATGGAATAAAATATAAAATGAAAAATTATTTAATATGGTATCATAATCTTTATATTTAAATAATTTAAATTTTAATATATCGATACCTCATTTTTCAAATAAAATATTTTAATACAAGGTAAGAATTAATTTACTTATATTCATACTTTTAAGTTTAATAAATATTCATGTATGCATGTATATTATGAAATTATTTTTAGATTTCATTTGATATATTGTTGTGGTTGCTGTGGAGATGGGAAATTAATCCATATAAATTAAACAATTATGAAATTTGAAAAAAATAAAATAATTAAAAAATTATTAGTTTTACTTTTTTTTTATTTTATAATAATATTGGATGATTTTAAACACTTTATTAGAATAATAATTTTTCTTTTAAAAAAAGTATTTTATGATAAACTTATATTAAACCTATATTATATTTTATATTAAATCTTAAACAATATATTTGCAAAATTTTTTATAGGTAAGTCTGTTAAACATATATATATATATATATATATATATATATATATATATGTGTGTGTGTGTGTGTGTGTGCACACACATATATATAGATGATTTTCAATGGCTGAAATGGGAAGCAAAAATGTCAGGAAGCATCCCTTCAACCTTTTAAAAGTAATCCCTTCTTATCATAATAATATTATAATAATCAAAGATATACATTATTTTTAAATTTTAAATTAATGATTTTAATTTTAAAATTCAATAATTTTTTAGAAATTATTATAAAAATTATGAATTTTATTTTATGTTTTTGTAATACAAGTATATTATATATTATTTTAAAAGTTCTATAAAAAATAAGGATTTTTTTAAAATAATAATTAATATTTTTTAAAAATAACATATTTTTATTAATAAATTTGACCTTTTTACAGGAATTTAAATATTTATTTGTTTGATTTAAAAAATCAAAATCTATAAAATTGTAAAAATCCCACTTTTCCTTAAATTATATTATTATCAGAAAATTTAAATGAGGTGAGTTTTTGACATCCCATTATTTTAACATAAATAATAAAATTTAAATTAATAAATATCTATAATTTTTAATAATTTAACCGAACAATAAAATATGAAATTTAAAAATTTAAGTACATAAAATTTCAATTCTATAAATTTTATAAAATCTATATATTTTACATTACTTAAAAATCTACAATTTATTCCATAATTTCTTTTTAAATACTTACAAGAAGAATTTTAAAAAAGTAGGTGTATATTATTAATATAGATATAATATGTTAAAATTTTTAATTTTTTATTAATTATATAATATTATATCTATATAATTTTGAAAATTTTTAATTTTGCAACCTTGTGTAAGATTTCAAAATCTCTTTTCTTCATGTGCATGATCAATTTATTAATTTCATTTTTTGCTTGTTCATTTTGTAGAAATCGTTCTTTATTTGTGTTATTTCTAAGATTAACAATCATTTCCATCCTTATTCCCTTCAAACATCACATTATTGATTGTAATTTAATGAATATTTATACATAAACTATATATTAAAAATATAAATTATTCTTGAATTTAATTTAATAAGCATGATTGATATATAAGAGAAATTTACTATGTGATGATTATGGAGAAAATTTATTAACCATATTTAATGATATAATTTCAAACTTTATATTATAGTTTGTTATCTAATTTAAAATTTAAATTATGAATTTCAATAACTTAATTTATATGAAATATTTAATAATTATGAGTATATTTCTAAATTTATTTTAATTTTTTTAATTTTTCAAAATATAAAATATCATATATATTTATTTTCTTATATTTATTATAGTAAAATATAATAGACAATAAAAAGTACTAGAATATATATATATATATCAAAAAAGAAAATAATAGTCAATAATTAAAAAAATAAAAATAGGAAGAAGAAAAGAAAAGAAAAGGAAGAAAAAAATGAATGATAAATGAATATATGAAGTTTTAGATTTTTTAGTTAAATGAATAAATGAACAAGAACCAGAAACCAAAATCAAAATCGGACCAAGTGTCAAATCTTGATGGGCAACCACCGAGCCAGACCGGGGGATGGGCAACCCGGTTGAAACCCATAGAAACCGTAGACGCGAGACTTTTCCTGGATGAAGAACAGACACATGGGTTCAAAAACAGAGCATAGACAGTTTCTTGCCAACCGAGTCTTCCATGCTTCATTTTCTTTCCCCTGAGGCTTACGTGCCATTGCTGTTTGCTTCATTGTTTTCTTCAAGACTGTCTCTCCGTGAACTCTCTTCACAGAAAACCTGTTTTGACCCGAATTTCTCCCTTATTTTTCATTGAACAATTCCTCCTCTTTACTCCCTTCTTCTCCTTCTTCGTAGTAATCGTCCTTTGTAAATGAAACTTGAGCTGTTTCTTGATACAATCGCCTCCTTCCTCTGTACGCCATCGTTTACTGCAACAATCCATTTTTTTTAGTTGACATCCCGGTTCTGATTCCGCTATTGGTGAGACTTCTTCTTCTAACACTAACCAATCATGAAAAACATAACCGTTTTCTTTGCTTTTATCAGTCAAACGTAAGTTAATCTTGGTATTTCATGTCTTCTCGCAGGTTTCTACTGTTTGATCAAGTGCAAATAACTAGTTTGAACTTGAACCTTTTGAGTATGAACCCAAATAAATTTGTTAGGTTTGTGTTTTTTCTTTAAATCTTTTTGGGTTTTGGTTCTTGTAGATTTGGCAAAACTAACTGCTCTGTTTTTAATATCGTTTACTTGTGAATTTTCTTATTTCTGTTCAGGTTTCAGGACTGGAGTTCAGAGAAATCCTGTAACTCGGACAGAGATTACGGGGAATATTCCGGTGAAGATGGATTTTACACAAGAAAAGTGAAGCCAAGTTTAAGTGCTGTTCGAGACAGCATCCACCGATCCTGGGAGATAGGTTATGAAAGAATTAAAACCCTGAAAAACCCATTAACCAGGAGTAATCAACAACGAAAACAATCGTCACGAACGTCTAAAAAGAAAATCCTTGATCCACAGGATCAGTTTCTTCAGAAATGGAACAAAATATTTGTAATATTATGTTTCATTGCGGTGTCTTTAGACCCTCTGTTCTACTACATTCCGGTGATTGATGGCAAGAAGAAATGCCTTGATTTGGACAAGAACTTGGAACTTACTGCCTGTATTTTTCGAACTTTGATCGACTTGTTATATGTTCTTCATATAATCTTTCAATTCCGCACCGGGTTTATTGCCCCTTCTTCTCGTGTATTCGGAAGGGGCGAACTTGTCAATGATCCTGACATTATAGCTAAAAGATATTTAAAATCCTACTTTATTATCGATCTTCTCTCAATCCTACCACTTCCTCAGGTATGCTTATATTTCCTTTTCTTGTTTTTAACCGTCATGGATTCTGAAATTAACGTTGGATTAAGCAATTGAAGGTAGTTTTCTGATTTTTGATCGTCAGGTTGTAGTTTTGTTCATTATTCCCAACTTGAAAGGTCCGGTTCCCTTGGTTGCAAAAGACCTGTTGAAGTTTATAATTTTGTTCCAGTATGTTCCAAGAGTATGGAGAATATTTCCTCTGTTCAGAGAGGTGACAAGAAGTTCTGGCATACTTACTGAAACTGCTTGGGCTGGAGCTGTTTATAATCTATGCCTTTACATGCTAGCCAGTCATGTGAGTTTGATTCCATATTTGAAACTGATTACGATCCTGAAATTCTTCATAGCAATTAACGCGATGGTTTATTAAAATCTGACATTTTCCAGATAATTGGATCCATTTGGTACTTGTTGGCAATTGAACGTGAAGATACATGCTGGCGTAGAGCGTGCAAGGCCCCTGATTGTAATAAATCTATAGATTTATACTGTGGAGATCACAGAGAAGATACACAGAAATTGGTCAGTATCCTGAAGGAGGGATGCGCTTTGATATCCCCTGACGCGATTACAAATTCATCTGTCTTCAACTTCGGGATATTTTTCGATGCCCTTGAATCTGAAATTGTGGAAACTTGGGCTTTTCCGACGAAAATACTGTATTGCTTTTGGTGGGGTTTGCGTAATCTTAGCGCTCTGGGCCAGAACCTGAAGACAAGCACCTTTGTTGCGGAGATTCTCTTCGCTGTTTTCATATGCGCGGCTGGGTTGGTTTTATTTTCATTGCTCATTGGCAATATGCAGGTTATTACTTGATCCTCGTCTGATCCTTTTCGAATTGATCCTGATGATGGTGAGGATTGACTGTTCTTTTAAAATTCTTGTACAGAAATTCCTGCAATCAACTACTGTTCGAGTAGAGGAAATGAGAGTGAAAAGGCGTGATGCGAATCAATGGATGGCCCATCGGATGCTTCCTGACAACCTCAGGGAGCGAATTAGGAGATATGAGCAGTATAAATGGCAAGAAACCAGAGGTGTGGAGGAACGGGCTTTGATCCGCACGCTCCCTAAAGATCTCAGGAGGGACATAAATCGTCATCTTTGCTTCGGATTAATCACAAGAGTGAGTTCCCTTGTCAGAATTCTACGTTCCATAATGCTTTTACAGAACCTGTCAACCATTAGATAAAGTGGTTACCCGATTCTCAGGTGCCAATGTTCGCAAAAATGGACGAACAAATTCTGGATGCGATATGCGATCGACTCAAGCCAAGCCTTTACACAAAAGAGAGTTACATAGTTCGAGAGGGGGATCCAGTGGACGAGATGCTATTCATCATGCGAGGTGATCTGATAAGCGTGACTACGAATGGTGGAAGGACTGGGTTTTTCAATGCTGTCTATCTCAAGGCTGGTGACTTCTGTGGGGAGGGGCTTCTGACATGGGCATTGGATCCACAGTCAACCACCAATCTCCCAATCTCAACCAGGACTGTGCAAGCCTTATCAGAGGTTGAAGCGTTTGCTTTAGTCGCTGAAGACTTGAAATCCGTCGCCTCCCAGTTTCGTCGTCTTCATCACAAAGATATCCAGCATACATTCAGGTTCGGATCCAGAACCATAAATTTTTATTTTGTCGAGAAGTTTCCTAATATCCTACATGGGTAGATGGAGAGGGAAAACGAGAATATCAATATGGCTTAAGCCTAGCTATTATATTAACTTGGATTTGGGTCTGTACCGGTTGAATTGTGATCCTGACTAAGGTTATTTTCCAGGTTCTTCTCAGTGCAATGGAGGACATGGGCAGCATGCTTTATACAAGCAGCTTGGCGGCGATACTGTAGGAGGAAGCAAGCTAGAAGCCTAAGCGAAGTCGAAGATAGATTGCAAGATGCCTTGGCAAAGGATACTGCAACCTTGCCAAGCATTGGCGCCACAATCTATGCATCACGATTCGCTGCCAACGCGTTAAGAAATTTGAGACAAAATGCCGGACGGGCTTCCAGGTTGCCGCAAAGACTAGCCCTGGTGCCGCAGAAGCCAACAGATCCTGATTTTTCTGCTCACAGTCAATAGTGAACGGGACGTAAGAAGTCTCATGTACATATTCACGCCATGGTTGTACCCTACTTGAGGTTCAAGGAATCTGCATACAAAAGATATTCTAATATCATCGACAAACATTTGGAAGAGATCTGATGGATCAGAATAAAAAACCAACAGAAGTATGCAAATATGAGCAAAGACAGCTTACGTTCTTGCAGCGTATGTTTATATTAGTCCCATAAGAGTGAAGGGCCACTCTTTCATATGGCCGATTAATTTCTTCAGGCACTCACAGGCGGCTTGCCAGTCAGCTTTAGTTTTGCAATAGGCCTTAAGTTGCTTGATTCCATTGCAACATTCCGCAGACGGTTCTCTGGAATGCTTTGGTTGAGCCGTAATTGGTTTTGTGATCATGAGAAGCTTGTGACTTGGTACACATCTTCTGCTGATCTTCTACTTTCTCCCCTTATCCATCCAAAGAATAAAGATCACAATATTATGATTAAGCTTTTTGATTTTTTTGGATATCTTGAAAATATAATTCATTAATAATAATAATAATACTCTTTTATTAATTATAATATTAATGTGATTTTTCAATACAAAGATTTAAAAAAATATATTGATGAAATATAATTAAAACAGATAATTTGGAAAAAAATTAAGGAAAGAAAGTTTTTTCATTAATAAGAATAATATGATTTATTAATTGAATTATAAAAAATTTTGATTTAATTTAATTTAATCATCTCATATAATTAAATTAATAAATTTTGATATAATTAATTATTTAAAAATTTTATTCAAATTTGATTTTGCTCTATTTTTTATTTATGATGGGTAGAATATCTATCTATATTACAAGAAAATTTGAAGTGAGACTTTGGAAGGGAGATTTGAAATTAATATTTTTGATAAATATAGATATTTAATAAATATATTATTAATTTAAAATATTTATAAATTTAAATTAAGTAAATAAGATATAAAATATTTAAATTTTAAATTTTAAAAATAAAATATTTTAAAAATATTATTTGAAATAATGATTTTAAAATTTTAAAAAATGAATATTATTTTTATAAAATATATATATTTTATTCATAATTAACATAAATAAATCATAAGATATATATTTAATTATACATATTTATCATAATAATAAATGAAATAAAAATATAAAAAATATGAAAAAATTATATTAATTTTAATATTAATATGTTTCGTTACCGCTATGAAAATATAGATTATAGGCCGACGATAAAATGAAAATTGATAACCCCAATCCACGGTGGCTTAGGGCTTCTATTTAAGCCCTAATTTCATAAACGTTAGTTTCCTTTTACGATCTCTGCAAATCGATTCGAGTACTCCGCAATTCTCCGGCCAAATTCAAGAAAAGAGGGGAAAAAATGGAAGACACTGCTCACCCTTTCCAAATATTCGTGAAGCTTCTAGATGGCAAAACAACAAACCTGAAATTCACATCTCCGAGTGCTGGTACTGCATCAATTAAGCAACGGATCTTCGAAATCACAAGAATTCCGACCCAAACGCAACGTTTGATCTGTAACAGCAGGCAACTTCATGAAGATTCCGTTATCTCAACGCCGGAATGCACCGTTCATCTCTTACTCCCTTTGCTCGGTGGCAAGGGAGGGTTTGGATCTCTTTTGAGGGGGGCGGCGACGAAAGCTGGCCAAAAGAAGACGAACAACTTCGACGCGTGTCGAGATATGAGCGGGCGGAGGCTGAGGCATGTGAACGCAGAGAAGAAGTTGGAGGAGTGGAAAGCGGAGGAGGAGGAAAGGAGATTGGAGAAAATAGCTGAGGAGTTTATAAAAAAAAGTGCTAAGAAGGGGAAGAAAGGAGTTGGTGACGGCGAAGCGGCCAAGTATGTGGCAGAGTATAGAGAGCAATCGGCGAAATGCGCTAAGGAAGTTGAGGAAGCTGTGAGAGAAGCGTGTGGGAATGGGAAGAGGAAAGGGAAGGCGGTTAAGGAGGGGCTGGATGCTAAAAGATTGAAGATTTGGTAAGTAATATATGGGTTTTCTTTTTTCAAGTAAGTAATACGTTATCTCTTGTTTGGATGCTGCCAATGATTTATATTAAAATGTTGATATAAACGAATTCTGGATGGATGGGTGATCAGTAGATCCATGGGGTATGTTTCGTTTGTTATAATTGAGCAACGGTTTTCTGGATGCTTAATAGACGTTGATTATCCAGAGAAGAAAATTAAAAACTGAAGTGCTAACACACATGGATTAGCTTTTAGTTCGTTACTCCTTGGTATGCATGTGAACATATCTGGTTGAAGGGCTTAGTGCTTTAACCAGGATAATATTTGCTTTTGTGTAGATCTGATATTGTTGTTGAAAGAGCTGATTCTTTGTACTCTATCACTCTGTTTCTTTGAAGCAAGTGATTGGATTTGTGATGATTTGAGTTTAATTTTGTTCAGGATGGGGAAGAGGAAATTGGGTGAAAGTGATGGCATGGATAGCAGTGACGATGAAGAAAGTGACAATGAGAAATCTGTAGTTTTAAATGTTGATAATCATTCAGATTTTCGTAAAGAATCTGATGGAAGTTCAGATTCAGTTACTGGTGGAAAACTAGATGGAGACCAGTCTGTTGGCAGCTTATGCGAGAGTGGTTCTGAGGAAGAAAAGGATGCTGCTGTTACTGGTGAACCAAATTTGAAACTTAGTTCTCCTAAGGAGATCGTTACTAGTGAAGGGCTTGGGATGATCGAACCAGAAATTCATGAGGAACTGGTGCCAGAAAGTGCTGATGTAACTTGCTCAGGAACCGCTGAGGTTTCTCAAATTGATGCTGTTGATGCTGCAAAACATGAAAATGTTGGAGCCAAATCTCAACCTCTGCAAGTTTCAAGTCCAGCCGGTACAGAAGTTGAAAACCAGCCAATTACTTCAGACCCTGGAACAGTAGCAGCAGAGTCAAGGATACCGTTAAATTTTGATGATTTCAGTTCAGCAGCTGAGATGGAGGTATCCTGGATAACTAGTTTCTCTTGCTTTTTATTTACATTCTCATTTTTTAATACATACCCTAAGTTCGCTTTGTATCATGAACTGCAGCATTAATTACTCTAGTTTCTCTTTCAATTGATGAGATCTGCATCATGAACTACTTACGTTTTTTTGGCTTCACCTTATTGTTGGTGTGTATTTTAGGCTCTTGGCTTGGAAAGATTGAAGACCGAACTGCAAAGTTATGGGCTCAAGTGTGGAGGTACTTTGCAAGAGCGTGCTGCTAGGCTTTTCTTGCTAAAGATGACTCCTCTGAACAAGCTGCCAAAAAAACTGCTTGCTAAGAAATGAAACCGCTCCTTGTATGTATTCTCTGGCTGACTGCTAATGACGGCTTCTTTCCTTAAACTGTATAGCTTTATGCCTGCCTTAAATTTGCTATCCGTTAGTGTATTCCCCGGGAGCTCTCTCTGGTGAAATAAAATGACTAGCCTACCTGTCATTTTCTGTGATATCTCAACATAGGTGTGTTTTATATTGTTTAACCATGTATACTTGAAAATTTTATGGCGGAATATTTTTTATCATGAAGTACTTCATGGAGTTTCAAATGGGGAGTAAAAGAACGTTGCATGCGTGGGTTTCGGTGTAGGTTAGAGAGAACTTGGATTGTGCTCCTCTTCAAAATAATGCACATTGTATTGAGCATCCCTTTCACAAAACTGATACTCTAAACTTATAGGATAAGTTTAGAGTTCTGTTAATAACCTTTTGATTTTTTTTGGCAAACCCTTTTTCTTACAGGCAAATCTAGACTGAAGTTTTTTTTCTCTCTTTTAAACCACCGATTCCTACGGGACAATGAAACATTTGCCATAATGTTGAGAATTGAAGTCGCGTACTCTAGATTAAAGTGAACGAGGGACATCTCATATGCTGAGAGCTATGTTTACATTTACATTTTTTTTTTTTTTTTGAAAAAGAAAAGGTCTAGAACAAGTTAATGTAGGAATGAAGCTATTTCTGGGATTGTATTTAGTAGTTTCTCTTTTGCTAAAAACAGAAGATCATTTTTTACTGTTGTTTTAAAAATTTTGTTTAAATATTTAATAGATTTTTAGAATTGAATGACATTACAATATTGATAGTTGTAGTCGGAATTAATTTTCTTGATAGGAGATTATTTTATAGGCCAAATCAACTTTCTTGGTGAGCATTATTATTTAAACTACATGCATGATGGTAAAAAATCTTAAATCTTCCTATTCATGAAAAGTAAAATAATTCTTCTGAGAGATGCATGATTTAAGCAGACTTTACAGTTTTATAGGAGCTGCTGGGTGATTCTAATTGAAACCACTTCTCCATCAGGTCCAGCTTTCATTATGTAATACTTCGTAAGGAGTCCTGCTTCCCAAGAAAAGAATGAAGGGGAGAAATAATGAAAGTCTAGAAACAAATTCTTTCTCGGTTGAATCTCAACCGGATTATTAACCTATGAAGGATCCAAAATCATATCGGTGCAATAGCCGATACAATGATATTTATATCACAATAGGAGTTTTTGTTGCTGCTTATGCAGATTGGGAAAGTTTTACCTTCATT
This sequence comes from Dalechampia spathulata, assembly GCA_948192965.1. NCBI lineage: Eukaryota > Viridiplantae > Streptophyta > Magnoliopsida > Malpighiales > Euphorbiaceae > Dalechampia > Dalechampia spathulata. The sequence continues at coordinate 17,748 of CANYBF010177890.1, forward strand.
GTTCTGTAAGTTGGTGTTGATGGCAACCGAATGGAAGGTGATCATAGCCTTTGGTTGAAAATCACTAGGTTCTCCAATCCACAACTTGAGATTAAACACACCTGAAAGACATGTTGATCATTCATTAGTTATTTTCAATTTCAACGATCACTTGCATTATTATATACTATAAAAACGGTAATCCTGTTAGTGTATAGATCATTGTGGGGAAAATGGTTTGCAGCTGCTTTCACCACACAAACAGTTTACCTTCCAAATTTTATCATGATAACAGGGAAATCATAAGGTGGAAGAAATTGGCCTGGAGTATCAAGTATCTACCAGCTGTTGTACGGTCGTTCAGGTGTTTTAGATCAAAAATGCCTCCAGATGCTGCGTCCATAGGTTTTTCAATTTTGTGGGATCCAATATACTCGTAATTCCAGTTCCCATTCCTAAAGCCCTCACACTGAAACAGCTCAATATGTCTTGCATCTAATGTCTGCATCGTTCCTGCATATGTAACAAAACCGTTCCAGACTTGTATATGTACCACATTTCAGTACAACGCACAAACGAAAACTGGCAGCTGTTTAGTTCCAAGACAAGATACTTTACTATAAGTTTTAACTGATTCCTTATAAACTCTTACTCGTTCAGACTAACAGCATATAAGCCATTCTTTCTGGCTATAGTTTATTCGATGCAAAAATTACCAGTCATAACCTCTTACTTTTCGGTTATACATTCAGGCAGGGCTATTCCCAACCCAGTTACTGGCTATAAGCCTATGGGTAAAAACATATAACAGGACCACAGAGAACCCTGAACTTCAATTAGCCCTTACTTATAAGTAGAGAAAAAGAAAGAAAATGATATAAAAGCAGTTCAAGATGTGCGTTTATATGAAGCCTCCATCTGACATGGAAGTTGAGGCTTGTCTATAACAGTAAACTACGACTATTTTAGTAAACAGACGATAACTGCCAAATAAAGGAAATTCACGAATCCGATTCTTGTTGGCAGCCGCTAGTTAGAATTCCGCTTACCGTCACATTTTTCTAGTTCACAAACCGGACACCTAACAAGCTGCAGATCTGAAAGCACAGACAATGTTGCGTTACCACTTAAATTTAGTGGAATAGCACTCGAACAAAATGCGCATAAAGGACATGTGATGGAACCCAATATAAGTTTACCTGCTATCCAAATTCCTCTTTTGACGTTATTTAGCACAGAAGCCCCGCAGGATTCCAACAACTCCTCTGTAGCATCCCGTTGTCTGATCTTCACTAGCAAGCTGAGTCTTTCGGTTAGGAGTGCTGCTTTTGATTCGAAATAAAATGCACCGATTCGCATCCAATCTGATTGGCCCATAAAAATCAGCACAGAGTAAAGAAAATCGTATCTGCTGAAAAACTTGTTATATTCTTGTATGTTTTTTATTTATGTACCATGTTTACAATAAGTAATCCAGACATAGTTGTGCAGCAACATAACAAGTCTACATTAGATACAAAAGGTTACTCCATTATATGAGAAAGCTAATTACAACTCCATTTGACATGTTTCTATAAGTGAAATAAGGTTGAACTACCAGAAACATCACCGCTACCTAATTTGGTGCCAGTTTAGAACAAGCTTGAGCAATTATGCTTTAAATTTTTATATTGCGTTGTCCAACTTATTTAACTAGGTTTGATTTTTTGTTTTTAAAGATATTAAACAATAATCAATTACCAAAGCAGTTGATAATCACGAATCTTTAATATTTAAGTTTCAAGAATGAAAACATCCCATAACCTAAGACCCATCAGAAATCAAGAGGAACTGACCTAGATGTTTCTCATTGTCCCGATATGTATAAGAGTGGCTGCCATCTGTGAAAACAGATAATATATAATAATCCAGTGATTGTAAAATAATTTAATTGTACTTGTATCAGTAACGAACCAACTACAGAAGCGTAGAGCTTAATCCACTTGAATGCCACGTGGCCAGGATCGGGGACCTGAAGATCACGCAAACACGCTGATCTCCATATGCTGTCGTGCATCATAACCGTCTGGAACCATCGGCATGTTGCTGCCAGCTTAACCAGTGATTTCCCGTCCAAAAATGTGGCTACAGCCGTCCATACATCTTCCTCATAACTATTTGTGCGATGCCAAAAAAAAGAATTAAAAATAAAACAAAAAGGAAACCTAATGCTGTTCAAAATTGAAGAAAAGAAAATATTGGCCATGTTTTTAGATCAAGAGTTTCATTCACGAGAACTTCTTCAATGTTTTGATTTGCAGCCAAGGTAAAGAAGCCTTTTCAACTCAAATGAATTGTAAGAAAAGAAAATCTGGATTATTTTATGCATCAAATTTGTTAACCTGTTGGCAGCTCAGAAAACGATAGAAATTTCCATTTTCAAATTTATGCGTGTGTGTATGCATGCAAGGAAAGCTGCATTCAGAATTCTGAATCCTTCTTTATAGTGGTTACCAAACAGTGGCCAAGAAATTGTAACTAATCAACAGCAATAACATTTTAGTAATGCAAATCCATCTAACGGAAGGTAATATGTGTAATTTTGAATCTAAATTCCGAAAATTGATTCTCTATGTTCATTAACATATATCGAGAATATTAAAATAATTTTCTAAAACAGCTTAACAATACATTTAGCTATCAGGATCTAATTAAGCTACAAAAGATCACTAATAAGCTCCTAGCCCTTATCATTAAAAGACAAGCAGAGGTATCTCATTATCTGATGAAAATTCAACAAGCGATTGATCATTCAGCAAAGAAGACCTCTAAACTACAAAGTGCAAGAACTATCAGCATCGATCATTGAAAATCTAGTTAGTTTCAAGGATTGTTCGCATTTAGTTAGTTTCAAGGATTGTTCGCATTTCACTATGCGAAATATTAAGCATTGGAGTAGCACGAAAGCTAAAACAAATTCATATCGGAAATGCAAGTTGAGAGAGAGAGAGAGAGAGAACGAAACCAGTTGAAAGAGCCGGAGGATCGAGGAGTGGCGCGACATCTTTGACGAGGAGATTTGCAACTGCAAATCGACCTCACTTTTCTTAATCGCTTCCCCATTCTTTCCCTCTATCTTCCTTTTCTCTGTGAATTCTGTTTGTTTTGAATCACAAGTTTAAATTCTGTTGCTCCTTATGGATATTTATATGCGCGCGAAGTTTCTTCGATTCAAACAAAGTAATTAACAGAAAAAACTGGTTTGAATTTCTATTGCAAATGAATCATTTGAAAAGTTGACCAAAAAATAAGCTTTTGTGATGTTTTTTATAATCTTCTAATATTTTAATTCTTTCTTTATACTATTTATATCATTTTTATAATTTATTTTTAATAAAATATTACCATCATTTAAATTATATTATTATGTTTAATCCTAATAAATTTTATTATTATATTTTTATAAAAAAAATATTTATAGCTTTAAAGTTTTATTATTATATTTAAAATTCTATTATAAAATTTAGTTATTATTTAAATTAAAATTTATAACAATTTATATAAAAAATTAATACTTTAAGTAATTTTTTATGATAATTTTATGTGTATTAATATTTATTTATAATAAACTTTAATTAAGATTATTTTGATTATATTATATTTTATATTATATTTAAAATATTTTATATTTACATTATTATTAATTAATTAATAAATTATATTTCAACATAAAATTTAAAATAATTAAATAAACATAAACATATACTTAAATATATAAAAATTATTTTTTAATTTAATAAAATAAAATAATTATTATTTAGTTTTTATATTTATTTTTAATATATAAAATTAGTATTTATATTTATATTTGAATAGAAATTTTTAAGATAAATAATTTTGATATTTTTAAAATATACATGAAATGATTTTTAAAAATAAGAAGATGCCCTCGATTTTAATTGGCTGAGTTGGGCGTGATTTATTTATTTATTTGGCCCAGTAGATGAGATATGGGCCTAAACTCGTACTCGTGATATAAATCGGGCTCGGTTATGTTTCGGAACAAAAAATTTTCAATTGAATTGACTAATGATTTTTTGGTCAAAAGATTTGATTAATTATCAATGAAATATTTAATTGATTACTTAATTTAAATAAATTAATTTATTTTAAAATAATTTTTAATTTTTAATAAAAAAGTTTGGATCATTGGTTGGTCGACCAATTGCACATCCTCTTTGAATTTTAGGATCGTGATTGTTTTTATTCAATTAAAATAAGATATTTTATATTTATTTAATTTTTTTATCAATTGTAATTAAAATTTATCCCCATGATTTTCAAATAAACTTTTTCAAGAGCTTGAGCTGAGTTTTTTATTTTATTATATTTTGATGGATGTCATGCTTAATGGATCTTTTATTCCTATAAATTAAAAAAAATTAGAATTGACATCTTTTTAAAAAAAATTTAAAAATTCATTAATCATTTTCTTGATAGGAGTAAATAAAAATGACTGAAAATTAAAGAAATGGATGAAATCTATAATATTTGGTTATTTTTAATTGATTTTTTAGTTTTTAATTTTTAGTTGGATTATAGTATTGAAATTTTTTATTTTTAATTCTTGATTCAATTAAAAATATTAAATATCCAACTAAAAATTAAAAATTAAAAAATAAATTCAAAATAAATCTATGCTCACTCTTATTGTTTGATATTTAAAAAAGAAAATCAAATAATCAAACATAAATATACCAATTCGTTATAAAAATTTTATTATTTTATTAAGTTAATTGCAACCATCGGCGAAGACAGGCAACTTTGGAGAGCAAAGGGAAAGAAGACAGGCCGTCCGTCGTCGTTTCGTCGCAGGAAACCCTAGCAAATAGCAGATAGCAGCCGGATAGCATATTAAAATAGCCTCCATTCCTCCCGGCATTCGCCAAGCGATGAGGTTTAATTTCTGCGGAAAAATGGTAATCTAACTGCACAACATTCGGATTTGAATTGTCGAAAAATATGTACAAAATGGGGGATGGAAATGATGGCAATAAAGTAAAAGGTATGAGCAAGAAGATCATCGGGCGGTTAGTAATGAATGCGAGGGAATCAAAAGGGAGAGGGAAGGATTGTTAGTCTTTGCGTGAAGAAATTGCACATGGACTGTTATTCAAACTCTCCGATAAAATTTAGGGTTGAAATGAAAGGCGTGGGCTGCATTCTACTATTGAATGCGTAAGTCTAGACTTCTCCCGACATTTTTTAACTCCTTTGCATCCATTGCTTGCCGCCATGCTTCCTGCTTTGATCAAACCTTACACACTGATCCATCCACTATTACATTTTAGTTAATTTTGTTTTTGTTTTTAATAAAATACTGAGATTGCATAGCTTGTGATTTCAGCTTGATCCTGGGATCATAATCTCGGGGCCATCCTGGCTATGAAATCTGGTTTAATTGTTCTATTACAAATGAATTTTCATGACGATATTAGGCTAAATCAAGTACAACCACTTCAAATTTATAAACGAAATTCATAAAATTTATAGATTCCTTATACCGAAGGGGCTTTGGTCAGTGATATGAACAGGAAATCGTAACAATTTCAGATTAGTAGAAGTGGAAGTAGTTGATGTTCATCATCAAGGTCTTTCTAAATTTGAATTCTGTAACAGCTTGTTCATCATTGCTGAAGAAATAATAGCTTAGGATTTGAACATTAGTTGAATTTAACTTTTCTATTGACATTAGAGTCATCCCGGTTCTTGTATTGGATTAGATGGGTCATATCCTCGGAGTTGGATTTGGATGATTGATTACAGTTGATTTCTTGACCAAAAAGAATGAACAGTTGATTTCTTGACCAAAAAGAATCAACAGCATTCTTAAACTTTTTCAGGTGATGATCCAATATGATAGAGGTGTTATCGTCTTAGATGTGCTTTTCCAGATGTTTGGCACAAAATGGAGACACGATTCTGCTCGAGGTAGATCCCTATCTCTTCTGCATTTCTGGTATGTTTCACCAATTATCAAGTTCCTTGTAGAAATTCATTGCATCCAATCCAGTTGCCTCGCGCATTAATTCTTGCATGCGACCAAGAATTCTTCATCATCCACGGCCAATATCATTTTCACTCGCCCATCTTTAAACACCATTAACATCTGCACATTACATGTTACTAAAAATATTAATAGTCTACAAACAGTGAAAAAGAAAACAACCACTTCAATTTAATTTAATGATATGAATATTTTATAGTTTTTTAAGGTATTATTTTGCTTAGTATTCTAGTTTTAGACTTTAGACTTTTAATTTTTCGTATTTAAATTTAGGATTTAGCATTTTAATGGTTCATGCGAGTCCTACATGAGTCGTGTATAGGTCACACAAGTTGTGTTCCCCTTAGATTTTTAATGTCAAACGTGATTTCCCTGTGTATGGCTTACATGACTCATGTAAGATTCGACCCCTTTATTTCTTGCTTGTTTTCAGTCGTTCAAAAGTCACACGACTCGTGTAGCATTTACATGACTCGTGTGATATATTTAGATCATGTTTTCCTTTTTTTTAGCCCGAGGATCATAATAACTGAAGGGTTATGATGCATTTAGATTTTAAACAGTTGTGGGAGTCTTTTAGTTATTAAGAACATGGGGAATTATTATTATTCATTATTCATGCAGAGAGCATTATAAGAGTCTAGGTTAGAGCATCATGTGATTGCTAATCCTTTTTTTTATTTTCTTTTCGTTAGCATAATCTTTTATCAAGACGTTGAGGAAGCAAGAGGAATCGAGAAAAGTAGAAGATAGGGTAGCAGGAATAACGGAATTGTTCAAGATTCTCTTTATCTCCATCTCTTTTTATTTGTTGACAGTAGATGTAGAGATTGGATGATATTTTGAATAGATTTAATTATTTTCTATTATGAATCTATTTAGTAGTAATGAAAGTAGTATATTAGTTTAGCTTTAAATCTATTATCAATATTGAGTTAAAATTATAATAAACCAAAATTAATATGAAATAGTTAAATCAAAATTATTATTTTAATTTTGTTCAATTTGAAAAATTTATAAATTTTGATATGAAAATTGAATTGAATTAATGAAGTTAATATGTAAAATTTTAAAAAATTTAAAAATTAAAATATATTGATAAACTTCGATTCAATTTTCACCCAAAATTTAATAATGTTATTGATAGAATGCTCTAAAAGAAATCTTAAATGTCAAATGCAATTGACATCCTAAAGTGACAGAATTATTTGCCAATACTCAAGCTCGAAGGGACATGGTCAAATTATATAATAATAGTGAAGTTTTTGTTTTGGGGCGGAAGTGACGCATTGAAAAAGAAAGGGGACAAAAATCAGTGTGGTCGTTCGTAATCAGGATGAAGAAAGACCACTCTCCCCATTCTCATATTTGAGAATTCAGAATTTCTTGGTTGTCTTTGGCTAAACGTTTTGGACTCTTCGATTGGCCATTGCTCTCCAAAATAAGGTCAAAGTCCTCAACTTTTGGTTCAATTTGCGGCCAATTATTTGGCTGTGGAGGAATGGCAAATCTCCACATGGCACATTCACTTGCTGGACTGACTTTAATTATATATATTAAATTAAGGTTTCTTTTTTTTCTAAAAAAACAAAATTTCTCCATATTTTAGTTATATGATTTAAATGTATATTGATTGATACTAGGGTGAGAAAATTATGGTAATCAAACGAAATCAATAAATTTCCTTTAATTTGATTTTAAAAATTTTGAATTTAGTTTAATTTTAAAAATTTAAACTTTTCTTTCTGAAAAAAATAAAGTAAAACACTCATCATATTGAATCAAAATTCAGTTTAACTTACAAATTTTTAAATAGAAAAAAATTTCAATTTATCAATCAAATTGATTAGATGCTAACCCTTAATTCATACTCTTTTCCCTTCAAAAATATTATCTTATTATATTAAAAATATAATAATCTCATTTTCTTTTATAGATGATATTCAATGAGTAATCATAAAAATTATCTTGTATTAATTAATATTTTTTATGATTTTAAAAATAAAAATTATATTATTAAATGTAATTAATAAGAATATTTTGAAAATATAGGATAAAAAGGATGGACATTCATCGACTAACTTAAAAATTGAACTTTTAAAAATATTTATAATTCATTCTCATAATTTAAACTTAATGTAAAATTTTTTATTATTCCTGCCAATATTTTATTTGATAGTTTTTTTTATAAAAAAATTTAGTCGAATAAAAGTGTGTACTTTTTTCCTCTATAAAGAATGTTAAGTTGAAGACAGAATAATGCCGCCCCACTTGTTTATCCCTAGTGTCTATATTCGTAATTTTATTTTTTATTTGATTTAATTTTTGAAATAAATTCACATAAACAAAGCATTTTTTTATAAGCTTAAATATAAATAAATAAATAAATAAATATATATATAATTTTATTAATTATTTTAATTAATATTTACATCATAATTAATAATTAATTATAATAATATATGTTAATAAATATAAAATTAATGAAATTAGTAAATTTAATAAAAATTAATATATTTTAAAATATAACATCTTCATTGGCAAACTTCCTAATTAATTATTCTTGAAATAAAAATTAAGTTATCATGATTTTCTTATATTTGTTAAAAGCGGTAATAATTATTGAGTATGTTAGAGGAGAATGATAATTGTAAAATTTTTGATATTTAAACCAATTAAATAGATTATTTATTAGAGATAAACAAAAATATTTTTTATCTGTTTAATTATATGGTTTTATAATATAAGAAGTTGAAATTACTATCTTATAATAGGATGTTAACATCGATTTATTTGGTTGATTTTTATGAAAAATTTGAATAGAATTAAATAAATTTAAAATCAAAATTTAAAATTATTAAATTTAAAATTATTATCTTATAAAACAATATTGCATTTCTAGTATTTTAATTTTTTATCGATTATAAACTTTAGGAGAATTTTTTTATCACAATCGATTACAAATATCGAAATTATACCCCAAGCTTTTCAAGTTAGCCCAAGATATATGAAATTAACTGCAATTTAACATGTTGAGGTGGCAAGAGACACGGTATCAAACAATATTAAATTAAGGACGATTGTACAATTAACCAAATAATCAAATAAATCAAAAAAATTTATAATTAATATAATTTAATTAATGCTTTTTTTTATTTGATTGGCTATCCATTAATATTAAATTTTGATTAATTCCTTGTCACTAACACTATTTTATTCATAATAGATTTATCCGGGTTGCATTTTAAAAACCATGCTTGAATCTTTTTTATAAGTTTTTGTTTGATAAAAATAATACTTTTGAAAAATCATAAAAATTAATTAAGAAACGGTTTAAGAAATATTTTTAAATTATTTGATTTTTTTAGTTTTTATTTTAATAATAAATTCTCATTATATTTTACAAAAAAATATTTATTTATTTATTTACTTTTTCTCAACAATAATTTTACAAAATAATTCAATGAGAAAAATAAAAATCAATATTTATTTATTTACTTTTTCATTCTTTTCGTTTCGATTTCTTTCTTGTAGGATATCATTCGTTCCGATAAATAATATTATTTTTTTTGTCAAAAAATAATTAAAAATGGAAAATGGGTAAAATATAAATGGCAGGGGAACACAAGTAGATTCTGGAGAGGCTGAAGTGCGTTGAGGGTGGCAAACTTATTGGAGTGGTGCTGAGTGGCCAGCACAGCACTTTAATTTTTGGTATATTAATTGAGAAAATTAACATACATTATTCATTTTTTAAAAAAAAATTAATATAATAAAATCATATGTAACTTTATCCTATAGTTTATTTTAACTATTTTAGTAATATTAAAATAATTATTTATTAATATGATATTCTATTACAATATTTTTCAAAGATATTTAATAAATAAAATTGTGAAATTTTGTTGGTAAGTTAAAATTTAGAGTGACATAAATAAAAATAAAATCAACATAATGCAATAATATATAAATACCAATTGTCATTTTATAAATAAGTAGCAACATGATTATTAATTCCTAATTATATTATATTAATTATTTTATTATGAAATATAATTTACCCGTATAACTCATAATATTAAGTTATTATTTTTAATATTTAAAATATATCACATAGTTACTTCTTATCATATTATACTTTTTTTGTGTGTATTATTAATTATAATTTATTTTTATATTGAATATAAAAGCTATATTTTCAAGATTTTATATGTATGATATGCTATATTTATATTATGTTAATTTATTAATTATATGTTTATATAAGAATTCAAACATATTTCAGATAAATATAATCCTTGCGTAATATAAAATAAATACAATCAAGTATAAATATAATATAATTGTTCGAAGTGTTTCTTTTATAATATGAATTCTTAATCTCGTAAAGATTCAATCCTATATGTTTTCATATAAGTAAAGATTGTTACGTTATTTATAACCTATTTTCTTACATTTTTTAGATATATTCTAATTTAAAGATCAAAATCATCTCATAAATATTACTTTTTTTGTTTTTTTAATAATTATTTTGGGAAAAAAATGTTTATCTCATGATATTTGTCATTTTGATAATTCTATGTACTTTTTCAAAGTAATTTTCAATTTTGCCCTTTTTAAAATTTAATCGATCATTAATTATCAATGTAATTTTTAAAATTTTAAATATCTTTTCCTTCTCATTTAAAAATCTTTTAAATAAATTTGATATTAATATCAATCTATTTAATCGTTCAAGAAAAATTTAATTAAGATAAATAAGGATATTTTTAAAAAATTATTAAATTTTAAATAACATGTGTGTCAACATCTAAAATAATAATTAAAAAGAGACGGAGAAAATATATTTAAAATCAATTATTTTATCATAACATTTATATCATCATCATTATTTCCACAAAACTTTATGAAATTTTATTAATTAATTTAATATTGTTGTGCTTAAGTTACATTTTGCTTCATTTTTTTTCAATCAAGAATTGAATTTAACAAATTAATTATGTAAAAATAAAATATAAAAAATTTTATTGCATAAATTAAATTATAACATACCCGTTTCTATTGCATTTGTGAAGGACGTATTTAGTTTTTAAAGCATTTTATGTACTTAGAGAGATCCAACCTTGAAGAAATCCAAACTAATTTTATTTAATTATAATCAACTTTAATATGCTCCATTCACTTACGCTTCTTAAGTGGTATTGATTTGTTTATGAATATTCTAAAAAAAATAATTCATTTTTTTCAATTTTAAATCATACAAATAATTGAAAATGAATGTTAAATAATAATAAATACATGAACTTGATTATTAATGTTTTATTTAATTTAACAATATGGTTTTATTTAATTTTATTTTTTTTGTTAGATAATAGCTAAAAGTCAAATATCGATACTCCTCCATTCATTTTAAACGTTTTTACTTTATCTTCTTAACTAATCTTAAGGAAGTGATTTATTGATATTATATTTTATTAAATTATTATTAATAAAATATTTAATCAACAAGTTATCAAATCTTATTATTATTAAATTTACCATTATATGTTAAGCATATAATAATTTTGAAATAAAAAAATTTTAAAATTGATACATAATATGAAACAAATAGAGTAATTAATACCTTAAAATGATTTTATGAGTTTTAATATAAAAAATATATTATTAAAGTAACGTAAAAAGATGATATTTATTGAATTTTTTGTAATTCACGTACAGTATTAAAAGAATAATCTTTTTAGTAAGAATGAAGTATTATCTTGAATTTCAAAATACATTCCTTGAAATTATGGAACCAAAAAATTGAATTGAATTAATAAATTTTGCTTTGGCTTGATTCGGTTCAAAAATTTTGAATTTTAAAAAATATTTAGTTCGACTTGATTTAAGAAAATTAAAAATTTTAATTCAAAAATTAAAATAACTAAAAAATAAAATAAACAACTAAACCAAATCAAACCATACTAAACCATTCGTTTTAGTTTATATATTTTAAATCTGAAATTATTTCAATTTAATTTATTTTTACATATTTAAAAAAATTGGATTCCGATAATCCAACCTAACTTGAAATAAAACAAAAACAATAATAAATCTGAATAGTAAAAAATGAAGTATTAATTACCAAATACAATGATGGATGATTGTAGACTATGAATATATTAAAAATAATTTTTTTTATTTAAAATCATAAAAAATCTTAAGAATGGGATAGTATTAAGATCTAATATTTATTTTTATCTTAATAAATAAATAAATAAATAAACAAACTATTTTAATTAAAAAAATTGTAATTGCAATTTTAAAAATAAAATTCCAAATATTACCTGACCGTTAAATCTCCGCCCTTCTTTTCTTATCGTCCCCACTATATATACATATATATAGTTGCTCCTCTTTCTCTCTAGCCATTTCTGTCCAGTTGATACACCGCTTCGCTCCCTTCTTTCATGGTTATGGCTTCTTCACTTAGCTTCAGATTCCACTTGCTGTTTCTTGCATGAGAGTTATATGCTTCTTTCTCACATAATACAAACGATAGGTAAATAATTCCGTTGGTGCAATTACAGCTTTCATATCTGTTGGGCCACTTTATTATTGCATTAAAGAACCACCTCCTTGTTAGTCTTTCTCTATCTCTCTGTCTTCATCCTTGAAACGTTTCAGAATTCTTTCCGCTGATCAGTTCTGGACCCCCAGTTCTTGAACTTGTCCATATATTCCCTGCTTCTTGTTTCGGACGTCCTTTACTTTCTTTTCAACTTGTTCTATTTTCAAAAGGGTCTCCGTTGTATATACGAGAGGTTTTGATTGATTCTTTGGAATTTCAACTGTAATTTCTTGGTGGGTTTATTGGATTTTACCCACAAACTGCTTTCTTCAAGAAAGTTGGATGTTTTTGCTAACGAAGGACTGTCTTTTGCTGAAATAGATTAATACGCTTTACTCCTTCAGTTTATTCAATCGAGCAAAGCTAGAAAATGTCACCAAAGAACAGTCGTGGCAAGGCAAAAGGAGACAAGAAGAAGAAGGATGAAAAGGGTAACACTATAATCCAAGTTGAACTTACTAATCTTGCAGCACATATATATATATGTATAGAAACAGTCTAACCATGTTTGAGTTGATGATTGTACAGCAGTTGTTCCTGTTGCTATTGATATCACAGTCAATCTGCCTGAGGAGACGCATATTGTTCTCAAGGTTTGGTGCTCCCCTTGTTCTTATTTAAGGCCTTTTGGTTGGTGTGCACTGCTTGCGTCGTCTGCTCTATGTCTGTCTATCCTCTTTGACCACTTCTTTTTCAACTTTACACCATTACACACTAAATATTCAACAACACTCCTTTCCACTCCCACATACATTACAAAAATTCATCTATAATAATATAATTTTGTATATTAATTTTCATGAACATTCATTTTTAAATCTGTTAGATTAATTAAATTTTGAGATATTTAGGCTTAATTTTAATTTTAATTTAAATTTGAAAATTTTTAAGATTGTAAAACTCAACTTTCATTTATATCGAGCTTATTTATGATACTTGTTAATGAGGTAATTTTAATCAAACTCGAATTTTAAGTTCAAATTACTAAACTTTGTTGATAAAAATCAAATATTTTTTATAGGAAAATAAGTGATAGTTAATTGTTATATATTAATTAATGTTAAATATATTTTAAGAGATAAATAAATTTATAATTGAACTTATAACACTTAATTAATATGAAACTAGCTAGCATGTTTGTAAATGAATGAATTTATGAATTTCAATAAATAATTAAATATCGACAAATATAAGCTTAACTTAATATAAAATGAGTTTTAAAATCAAATTTAAATTCAACTCAATTAAATTAATAAATAAACTTAAATAAATTTTGATCTAATTAGAAATCAAATAGCTCACAAAATCCATAACTATAATAGAATCATCCAAACTTATTAAAATGGGATATATATATATAAATATAATTCGTGGTGGTTCATCAAAGAAATGTAACTTTTTCTAGTGGTGCAGGATAAGTTGAAATCGCTTGTTTTCGAGTACTTTGACAAGTACATGGGGATTGGGTTGTTTCTTTTCCCTACGCTACTTGTTAGTTATGAAGGCTTTTTGTCTTTCATGCAACAATTCATAACACACGAATCTAAATATTATAAATTTTTTAGTTTAATTTTCCATTTTTATTTTACTATTATTGTTTTTTTCTTAAAAATAAATAAATAAATATCACTTATTATTATTTCTAATAACTTTAGAACATTGAGCAGGGAATATCAACGGACAGGATTATAGATGTTCGTAGACTTCTATCAGTCCATCCAGATACTTGTCACGTCACCAATTTTTCCTTGTCTCATGAGGTAATTATCATCATTAATATTATAATAAAAAAATAAATAATTTTGAATAATATAATTATATTGATATATAAATAATTAGTATTTAATATAATATCAATCAAATCCAATATTAAAATAATAGTTATATAGATTTGGATTTATTATGTATATTTTATTTATAAATCAAATTAATTAATACTAATAATAAATTTATAAATATAAACTTAGGGTGCCCTCATTTTTGGAGGCTACTAGCCGCTGGTAGTTGCGGAACTGCGATGGCAGTAGGCAGCTGGTGGCCTAATTTTTGGATTTTTCTTTTCATTTTTATCTAATCGGGAGGAAACGAGGCAACTTACAGATTGGAATTTGGTGGGGGCTTCGCACGGGTTCAAAGAGTAGATAGGAAGGACAGACATATCAGGATAGTAACGTCGATGTCGTTTTGTACACACCAAACCAAAACTATGTTAGTATGGGGCTACCATCATCGGCCCGATTTACTTGGCACATTGTCTATGCTTCCATTTTCGGTCAATTATAGAAACCTAGCCTGGTTTGAAATTCCAGATCCTCCCCTATATAAAAACCCGTCCGGTTTCAAAATCCTGACTAACCCGGTTTTCTTTTTTCTAGTCTAGGACCAAACTCATCTTATTTTACAAAACCGAAATTTAAAATCTAATTATTAATTATTTTTGTAATCGTTAGTTGTTTTATAGTTTTTTAATCGTTAATGTTTAATAGTTTAATTATTAATTTAAAGTTAAAATATTTTATAATAATAATATTTAAATCAATCATTTAATAAAAATATTTAAAATAAATAGAAAAAACTAACATCTAATCTTTATAAATTAATTGATTTTTTATCTAACACTCTTTAAATCTTATTATTGAAAATATAATTAAAAGAATGATTTTTAAACTCATGTTTTTGTATTTTTTCATTACATAATGTATGTCTAGATTTATTTTCCATTATTTTTAAATGTGTTAAATATATTTATTTATATGTATAATTAAAATATGTAAATACTAAAAATACATAATTTAAATCATAAATTCATATAAGAAAAAATTGAAATAACATATATATTATTAGTATACATTTTTATATGAATATGTGAATAAAAAAATATAATTTTTATATGAATATGTGAATAAAAAAATATAATTTTTGATATTAATATGTAAATAAAATATTTTTATATATTTACTTGTGTTGATTTTTGCTAGTTGTTGATTGGTTATTAAAATTTAGCTAATATTTACCAAATTTTGATAAACAATGATTGATTAATATAAATAAATGATTTATGTTTAAAAATAATTTTAATAATTTTTAAAATATTGATTGGAAAAAGTATTTTATTAAAAAATTAAAATTAAAATTAAAATTAATTGACATTTTGTTAAAATAGAATTATAACTTTGGTTTATGTTGAAGGTCAGAGGCCCACGGTTAAAAGACACGGTCGACGTTTCAGCGCTCAAGCCGTGTGTGCTCGCGTTAACAGAAGGTAAAGATATTTAGTTTTTGCATCAAACGACGTCATTCATTGAATCATCTATGTGCTTCATCCAACGACGCCGCTTATAGCCTTATATTGCTGCCTAGCAGATTCCACTTAAACGACGCCGCTTCATTAAATAATAAAAACTTAATGATATATGACCACTGAATCGGTGTCGTTTTTCTCCACTTATAACTAACGGTAGCAAGAAAACTGATGCGTATCTTCTTGTGTTCCTTCTTACTGTTAAAATTGACTTGTGCTGTTTGTCTTCTCTCGGCGAGTAGAAGACTACGATGAGGAGCTTGCTGTGGCTCACGTTAGACGGCTTCTGGACATTGTTTCCTGCACAACGTGGTTTGGTGCGTCGGCAGGTTCACAGGATAGGTTCAAATTTGAAGCTGCAAGGAATGTGCAGGAAAGGATTGCAAGGACAACCTCAGTCGAACCTCAAGCCACCACCGCACCGCCTGCTGCTAAACAATCTCCATCATCGAAAGACTCGGCGGTGGATGAAGATGGAGAGATGAGTAACTCATGTCCTAAGCTTGGCAGTTTTTACGAGTTCTTCTCAATCTCTCACCTCACTCCTCCTCTCCAATGTCCTTTCTCTATCTCTTTCTCGTTCACCTTTTCGATGCGTTAAAAACCTACTATTAATGGATACTTGCTATGCGCTATGCAGTTATAAGAAAGGCAAAGAAACGTCAGATTGAGGAGATTTCAGTGGATGATCATTTCTTCTCTCTCGATGTAATTTATTTATATAGTTTTTTGCTCTATTGCTGGCATCTCCCGTTTTGTTGTTCTTCAATTTTATTTTTCCTGGTATGCGATGATCAGGTGAAACTGTGTAATGCGAAGTTGGTTCACGTTGAAGCTTGCAGAAAGGGATTCTACCATGTCGGGAAGCAGCAGATTCTGTGTCATGATCTTGTTGATTTGCTTCGCCAGCTTATTAGAGCCTTTGACAATGTTCGTTTATGTTCTTGGATCGACACTGCAGAAATTTGATTTATTATTATTTTTTTACGATGGTGATAGTATGCATTTGCTGCTGATTTCATTCGTATAATCATTTTCTACATATATGAATTGTGGCCTTTCAATGTCAGTCAATCATGTATTCTGGTTTTACTTTCGACCGAGAAATCTTTCAGCCCGAATTGTTGATTTCTAGCTTGATGTTTTATATTTTTTTTTGGTCGCTTGTTTCAGGCTTATGATGATCTGATGAAGGCATTATCAGAACGCAACAAGGTAGATAACGGTTTTGCTTTCTTAATTTTCTGTCTGGTTGGCACTCTAAAAAAGGAAGATAAAATGTTTAAGCTTTTCAAGTACTGTAACTTACAAAAATGGATTAAATTGTTCAATTTTGCAGTTCGTGAGTTAATATAGTCCTGTTCTACAAACCTTCTTTTTGTTGGTTTGCCCCTCACTTTTCTCACTTTATGCAGTTCGGAAATCTTCCTTATGGATTCAGAGCAAACACCTGGTTGATACCTCCATTTGCAGCTCAGTCGCTTTCATCTTTTCCTCCTCTTCCTGTCGAGGATGAAACATGGGGAGGAAATGGAGGTGGTCTTGGAAGAGATAAGGAAAGCGATTTAATTCCTTGGTCTAATGAGTTTTTGTTTCTTGCATCTATGCCCTGCAAGACTGCTGAGGAGAGGCAGGTTCGAGACAGGAAGGCTTTCCTTCTTCACAGCCTCTTTGTTGACACTGCTATCTTCAGAGCCGTTAAGGCTGTGCAACAAGCAAGAGTGACTTCGGAAGCGTTGTCTTCGGTTGGGACCAGTGGAATTCTTCTTACAGAGAGATTAGGGGACCTCCGCATTACAGTTACAAAAGATACTTCCGATGCAAGCTACAAGGTAGACACCAAAATTGATGGAATTCAAGCAACTGGATTAGATAACAGAAGTTTAATGGAGCGGAACCTACTCAAAGGAATTACTGCTGATGAGAATACAGCCGCACATGTAAGTCCTTGGTAGTGTCATTGATCAAATGTGTGCTTACATGGAGGTTGAGAATCCTATTCTAGTGTGTGTTTTTGAATATGGGGATAATGTTTTACATTCTGAGTGCAGGACATGGCCACGCTCGGTATTGTCACTGTAAGATACTGTGGCTATATCGCTATTGTGAAAGTCGAAGGGAAGGAGAAAGAGAATGCCAGGCCTCTATCTCAAAGTATGAACCTTGAACAGCCTGAAGGAGGTTCCAATGCCCTTAACATTAACAGGTTCTGACAATACATGCTATTTGTCAACATGTTATGTATATCAATGAGCCTTTCAGTAAAAGTTCGTGCTGATTGTGATTTCATATTTAAAATATTAGAATTTTGCAATAAACTGTGAAAATGATTACAATTTGTCGAATCTGGCCAAGGATACCCATGTAACGGTGGACCCAGGAACTGCTGCATTTCTCCTTCTATGCTTTGTTTAAGCACAATAGTGGTGGAGAGCAAGGAAAAGAAAATTAAAGTATTTTTTTAGACTTCTCTAGTTGGGTGTTCAAATGATAAGGAAACAAGGAGAGACAAGAAAAGAAGTGGATGGAAATAAGAGAAACGAGGCCACTTCAAATTTTGTTTCAAAATGACATGAAAAAAGTAGGGGACACATTACTGAAGTCTTAACTTTTTGAATTTTCTTTTATATCCTTTATTTTTAAGAAATAAGAGCTACCTTTGAAGGATATAAATGCCTAACAGAAATATTCTTAAAGTAAGCACCCCAAAAAATGGAAATCAAATTTAATTTATTTTCTTATCATTTCCTTCTTTTGATTTTTTCTTTTGTCTCTCTGTTGTAAGTTAGCGCACCAAGCAAGGTGCATTATATAAATTAGTCATTTTGTTTGCCATGAAATTATTGGCATTCTGCAAGGGACTTAATTTGTCATACCTTTTGAATTAACCCATTTTCTTAAACAAGTTCTTGGAGGAGAAATGACGGCTCTGTGTTTGGCCCTAAAATGTTTTCTATGGTTCAAGTTTTCAGTGGTGGGATTAGTCGATTCTTTGTCATCATTGCTTATATCTGTGTTTTGTTATTGTAGAAACTCCAAAGATCAAAGAGTATTGGATCAGATTTATAATTGTAGTTTTAAATGGAATTGATATCATCTTAAATAAAACCAATTGATTTATACTAAATACCAATCCACTTCACTTGTATTGGACATGAACTCCTTGCATCTTTTCCATGTGATTCTCCAACAGTTGTTATGCATTGAGTGCACATATTCTTCATTGCTGTTATCTGGAAGTCTTGACTTTGCATTCCTTACAGTTTGAGACTACTTCTTCATAAGTCAACACCTTCAGAATATAGTAAACCAGTTGCTCATCTACAACCTCTGGAGCGTGAAGAGCTCTGTGCTTCCCAAGGTTTTGTAGAGAGGATTTTGGAAGACAGCATTTCTAAGCTTGAGCAAGAGGAACTGGAGCAAGATCATTTTGTGCGATGGGAACTTGGAGCCTGCTGGATTCAACATCTGCAGGACCAGAAAAATACTGAAAAAATAGAAAAATCACTAACTGAGAAAAACAAAAAACTATGCTTGCTGAAAGAGATGAAAGTCGAGGGACTTGGCTCATCACTTAGGTCTTTTAAGAACAAGAAAAAGTTAGATGAGATCAACAAGAAAATACAATGTGAAAGCTCAAGGTTCCTGATTAATGGTGTAGTTAGTGAGGTTGAAGATGATAACTCAAATTCTATGGTGTCTCAGCTCGAAAACACAGCCAAAATAAACGAGCTTGCGCTCCAGAAGTTGTTATCTGATTCAGCTTTCATCCGACTAAGAGAATCAGATACTGGACTTCACCGCAAGGTAGAAAATATTTTATATTGTTGGTTTACCTTCGTTATCTTTTCTGTGGTGTTATCTAACCTTCCGTATAATGAACAGTCTTTACAAGAGCTACTTGACATGTCTCAGAAATATTACACCGATGTTGCTCTTCCCAAACTGGTAATTCTTGAATGTTTTTTTGGTAACGTTTTTCCATACATTTGTGAATTCGTAGATCTGGTATTAACCATGGAATACAGGTAGCAGATTTTGGCTCTCTGGAATTATCACCAGTTGATGGCCGTACTCTAACTGATTTTATGCATATTAGAGGTCTTCGGATGCGTTCTCTGGGACACGTTGTAGGTTACTTGTTCACCGCATGCATGCTTTTACTTTTTCAAGTATGTTTTCGGAATTATGTTTACACTTATACTTGGCATGTGAAGAAAATCGTGAATTTGGTATTATTACTTAGTTGGCCGCACAATATGTCAAATTCTGGTAACAATGGCTAGATTATGGCATCTGAGTTTTTTCTACTTTATCTAATTTAATGTGCATCTATGCTTTTAAGCAAAGACCTAGCTTTTTGCACCTAGATTATTAGCCTAACATGACATTAAGATTGTTACCTGTAATTTTATTGCTCCTGACATTAAGTTGCTTTTTTCTTGTGAGAAGGTAAAAATTTTCTTTATGTGCTAAACTTTAAGGCATGTCCTCTGTGTCCTTTTCTATTTTACATTAAGGCTAAGGGCTAAGGGCAACACTTTGTTGCAAGGGCTTAGTTGCATGTGATGCAAGCTTTCTGAACTTAAATAATATGTAGGTGCCAAACTTTAAGGCGCTTTCTTCTATGACTTCTGTTTATCCTTCACGTCAAGGTTAAAGGCAACACTTTGTTGCTAGGGCTTTGGTCCTTTCTGAACATAAATAATATGGTGACTGAGTTTTTTCCTTTTGAGCTCAAAATTTCTGAAGCTAAATTTATCAAAAGTATGTGTACGTATGCAGTTTTTGTTTGTTTTTAATTGATATTGTTAAAATGGTTAGCATGCTCCTATCTTGTTGTCTCCCCCCGGCCTCCCACCACCCACTTGGCAACACTTTCAACTAGTAGCAGTAAGGTTTACATTTGAATGCTCTGAGCTGATGCGTCATCTTATGTTTACATTCCTATGTAGATTATTTTGTTGAGTTTGAAATGTTGGAGTACGTTCTTGTGTGGTTTTCCATTTATATTCCAATACAAGTATTTCATGCCTCATGTTGATTGACTCTTGCTATTTGAATCACACAGGTGAAACTTTCTGGAAAGCTGTCACATGTACAGTCACTCTGCATTCATGAAATGATTGTTCGAGCCTTTAAGTATATTCTTCGGGAGGTGATTACATCTGTTGTGAACCATGAGACAATGGCAGTACGTATAGCTGCTACATTAAATCTTATGCTTGGAGTTCCTGAAAGAGAACATTCAGATAAGTCCTACCATCTCCATTTTCTTGTATGGAAATGGCTGGAGATGTTTCTTAAGAAGCGATATGGGTGGGATTTTAGCTGGTCAAACTTCAAAGATGTCAGGAAATTTGCAATCCTTCGTGGATTATGCCACAAGGTAAATTTACCTGGTGATACAATGCTTTGCTTGGTTTTTTCCTTCAAGCTGATTAGGGGGTTTATATTGTTTACATATATGTACACACTATTTAGGCAACTATTTACATATACTATTTAGGAATCTTTTTCCAATTGTATAAATTACTGCCTAAATCACTGGCACCTGATTATGCGCAGAATCACTAGGAATCTGGCTTACACAAAGGAAGTATCTCAGCATATATCAACATCTAAAATGAATTTTTTTCCAGCTGTCTTGAAGTTTCCTTTTCCTTGGATTTCAATATTTCTGAGCTTTTGTGCGTTCAACCCTGAGTTCCTGGTATTAATAAATGAATGTGATGATCATTATTTAAAGTTTATAAGGGAAAAAGGGAGAAAACTATCAATTTACTAAACCTCAACAGTTTCAAGACTGGTTTCTCTGCGGCAAGTCAATCCAGGAATATAAGAACTAAATTGCTTTCTTTTGTTGCCTTCCTTTTTCTTTTTGTAATTCTAGGTGGGTATTGAATTAGTTCCAAGGGATTTTGACATGGACTCTCAGTTTCCATTCCAGAAATCAGATGTTGTCAGCCTAGTTCCGGTGTATAAGGTAATGATGACTTTGTATGTGTTTCATTGGGTTAATTATCTAGAGGTTTTCAAAAATTTAACAACAGGCTGCAATTTTCTAATTTTTCCAGCAAGGCACTTGCTCCTCTGCAGATGGAAGGCAATTTCTGGAATCATCTAAAACAGCCTTAGACAAGGGAAAACTGGAAGATGCTGTTACTTACGGGACAAAGGTACAGGAACCTAAAGTCATGCCTTGTCCGTAATACTAACAGGGGGGATTGAGATCCTAGTTATAGTTATCATCCTCCCCAAGCGATCTTTCTGTTTTCTCCTACTGTTTTCTCATCCCTCTCAATTTGCTCTCTAGTATGTTAACTGAAGAACTTCTATGATGTTTTCAGGCTCTTGCAAAGCTGGTAGCAGTTTGTGGGCCTTATCACCGAATGACTGCTGGAGCTTACAGCCTACTTGCTGTTGTGTTGTATCATACTGGAGACTTCAATCAGGTATTGTTCTCTTGTTTATTTTGATGTTTCCGCCAAATCTCCATATTAACCATCAGGTTCTTGTCACTTTAGCGAATTTCAGATGCGTCTGTTGCAGAATTAGCATAGCATAGCAACATAAATTTGAAAAATTCTCTGTTGTTTTAGAATAGGTTTTCCTTATGTGTCAATTGAACTTTACAGGCTACTATATATCAGCAAAACGTAGTGACCATCAGGTTCTTGTCACTTCAGAGAATTGTAGATGCGTCTGTGGCAAAATTAGCATAGCATACCAAAATAAATTTCAAGAATTCTCTGTTGTTTCAGAGTAGGTTTTCCTTATTCGTCAATTAAACTTTACAGGCCACCATATATCAGCAGAAAGCCTTGGATATCAATGAGAGGGAACTAGGACTTGATCATCCGGATACAATGAAAAGTTATGGGGATCTTGCTGTGTTCTACTACAGACTTCAGCACACAGAGTTGGCTCTCAAGTATGCTTTCTTCTTCTGCTTACCCTAATTTTTCGGTTTTCACTGAACAAATTATGCTTTTATATCTGTCTTGATTTAAAAATTTGTGATTTGA
Source organism: Dalechampia spathulata (assembly GCA_948192965.1). Lineage (NCBI taxonomy): Eukaryota > Viridiplantae > Streptophyta > Magnoliopsida > Malpighiales > Euphorbiaceae > Dalechampia > Dalechampia spathulata. Next base: position 40,712 of record CANYBF010177890.1, read on the forward strand.
TGTTTAGCTTGTCTACTTGATGCACTCTACGTTCTCTCTCTTTGCTAAATTATGCGCTTGATAGTCGTTGCTTTCACTATGATTTCATTTCACAAATGTATAGAGTGCTCATGTTTTCAACAAGATTGATTTGTTTTGTTGTATAACTTAAAACTACTATCCACTTTTATTTTCTTCAAAATTCAATTTAGAGGCTTCTTTTCATGTCTTTAATCATTTTTCATGTTTCTGGTTTAGTTGTCATCCGGTGTAATAAAGTTCAGCATTGTTGTTCACCAGGTATGTGAAGCGTGCTTTATATCTTCTGCATCTCATATGTGGACCTTCTCACCCAAACACTGCTGCAACCTATATCAATGTGGCTATGATGGAGGAAGGCCTGGGAAATGTGCATGTGGCCCTTAGATATCTTCATAAAGCTCTAAAGTGCAACCAAAGCTTACTCGGTCCAGATCATATTCAGGTTTGGTTTTTTCTTGGCTGAGGTTCATCAGTGTTCCATATTTTCTATCAAGCTCTTTTAATTTGTCTTCAAGATGGACTATAAGCATGAACGTCTACTGTCAACGGCATGGGGAAATCTCACTTTATGCATGAGAACTCTTGCATCAGGCTCTGAATGGAAAATAGCAATTCTGCAAGTTCTTTGCTATGTCCCTTTAACAAATGCGTGAATACTAAAATATTGTTGTATACTCTCTGGTCTCTAGTTTTTACATACTAAATGATTAACTTTTTTCTGTATATCTAATAAAACGTGGTGTATTATGCAATCTTCACTCGATTTAGTACTTATTTTGATGATTTCAGACGGCAGCAAGTTACCATGCTATAGCAATTGCACTCTCACTAATGGAAGCTTACCCATTGAGTGTTCAACATGAACAAACAACCTTGCGCATTCTCCGTGCAAAGCTGGGTCCAGATGATTTGCGCACGCAGGTATGGTTCTAGATCCAGATCATGATTTCCTTTACCTTCTCTTTCCTGGCATGGCATTTAGGTCTATCTTTATACGCATATGCATATATACCTTCTCTTTTCTGGCACGGCATTTAGATCTATCTATATACGCATATGCATATATCTGTGATTTGAGTAATCTAAACCTTTAACGAAACACCGCAGGATGCAGCTGCTTGGCTCGAGTACTTTGAGTCCAAGGTCTTTGAGCAGCACGAAGCTGTGAGGAATGGTACTAGGAAGCCTGATGCATCAATAGCTAGCAAAGGCCATTTGAGGTGATTTTAATTAAGATATTGGTTTCGTAGCTTTCGTGCAATTGATCATTTATAGGCTTTTATACTTCGTTCTTCTATTATCCGTTGGATAATCACATCATTTATACTCTACGGCTGTGTTTACTTCCGTGTCTAGCATGCTTTTTACATTACTAGTATTTTATTAGGTGCTTTACACCTGAGTATAATTATTTGAACTATCATTAATCATAATTTATTTTAATATAAAATAATAAATTTTTTAGCAATAATATTCATAATTAATATAATAAATTGTTATATATGTTATACTTGATTTTGTTGTTCATTTTTTTTGTTAATGTTCATAATTAATATAATAATACTTTGATTTGTCATTATCCTAATTTATTTTAATATAACATAGTGACCTTTTTAAGCACTATATTTATAATTATAATAAATTGATAAAATATTACATTTTTTTTTTATTGTTTATTAGTTGGTATATGTTAGTGTTTAAAAATGAGAGAATTATTTTTCTATTAATTTGATAACAAATCTATATATACATTGAAATAGAATTTTTTTCATTAATTTATTTTTTATATTAAGTTTATAAAGTAGGATTAATTATGCGTTTTTGTTTTTCCTCCCTTCACACATTTAAGATATGTCGATATTTTAGTTCATCCGTGTCATTTAAAGACAATCTGTTCAACATTTTTGGCATCGTAACTAGCTATCTGTAGAGCTCTGCATCTCTTCTGGGCTTGAGATAAATGACATTTCTTTGGAGTATTTATGTATACTAAACTCTTATTTTGCATGCGAAAATGTGTGCTAGCTACAGAGTTGCTATTGAAACAAATTTTATCTAGTTGCGAATAACTTTTCAATATTTGTCAGTGTTTCAGATTTACTCGACTATATCAATCCAAGCCAGGATGCCAAAGGAAGAGATTTTGTATCAATAAAGAGGAAAAAATATATTGCAAAGGTAAGTCGAGTCTGCTCATGTTTGGTTATACCGCTCAATAACAATGAGATCTGGGGTAGAATTGATAGTAGCCTATATTATGGCCAATAGATATTGTATTATAAAGACTAGGCAATTGTTTCGTGCTACATATTCTCAGTATTTTCAGAATCCATGGGGAATGAAGTGAAGCAAGAGTTCTATAAAGTTGGGTGGCTCGGTCAAAATGATGAAAATATACCTTCTTGGGAGTCCTACAAAATTTTTTTGTTCTTATTATTGAGTTGACAGATTGTCATAACTTCTTTTGAGTTTCTAGTCCACTAAAGATAAAAAAATCGTTGAAGCAGAATAAAATATTTCTTTTGTTCCTTAAGGTGATCAAGAAATAAAGAAATGCTAATATATTCAAGATAATCATATATATATTATATGATACTTTCATCACATCTAACCATGTCTAGGATTTGATATGGTTCTGAAGGATTAACCAGGATGGATGGTTCCAATGAGATTTCTTTCTTGAACAATTATACATTTTTTGATTTATTTATTGAACCACTAGGCCTAAGACTCCACTTGAGATTTTCAAAATTATTACAAAATTGTTCTGTCCATTATTTGTTTGCTTGTTTGAGTTTCTTTTCTTATATGCTGGAAAACATTCCATTTCAGACGAAGGAGAAAGAAGATGCAAATGTAAATTTACCTAGTTCTGATGAATCTCCAAATGAGACAACCCAAGAAGCTTCTGATGCAGAGACACATATGCCTGTTGCTAGCCAGCAGACCAGCTCTGCGCAAGTTCAGTTGCAGCAGCCCATTGTGGCAGAAACTGAAGATAAGGAATCTGGGATTGCCAGTGAAGTGCGACAAGAAATACATGCTGAAGGAGATGGAGGATGGCAACCAGTTCAAAGGCCGAGATCAGCTGGCTCACATGGACGGAGAATGAAGCAAAGGCGTGGAATAATCAGCAAAGTTTCTCAGAAAAAGATGATGGATTCTAACATGGATTACCCTCCTCTCAAGAATAATTACCAGAATAATAAGCATTACCCGTTAAAGAAACGATCATTATCTCAAGGAATTCACACAGATTGCCATGCCACTAATTTTTCCCAAGCTACCAAATTTGAGCGGAAAGTGGTGAAAGCAGTAACATACAGAGTCGATCTTTTACCTTCAGTTCACAGAAGTACTCCAACAGAAACTTCGAAAAGTGGTAGTAAAACCATTCCTTCAGCTCCAGAATCTGGTCTTTCTGCCTCTAGCGATGATGGCCAACTGAAGAGCTCAGTAGATAGTCTTGGAAAGTCTCCCTCGTACAAGGAGGTAGCACTGGCACCGCCAGGTACTGTTGCCAAGTTTCAGGTCTGGTCGCCAGAAAATGATAACACGGATGAGAAGGAAACTGTTTTTGGAGAATGTGAAGAACAGAAAACTGACATAATCGAAAATGCTGTTGCAGTGGTGGCAGATTTGAATGACGCTCATGGGATAAAGGATAATGAGTCTGCATTAGATTCCAATGGCCATTTGAAAGATCTGACTGATGTTATTGATGAGAAAGAATGTAGTCATTCAACTGATGCAACAGAAGAAAATGCATCATTGGTGTCTCGGAACAGTTTGGAATCTGAATCTGCCGTGGTCAAAGTTGATGAAGTCATGCAAAATAGCATAGTAAACTCGGTTGATTTTCCCGCAAAGGAACCCCCATGTGAGAAGGATTCACCTGGTGAATCTGAACACCAATGCAACTCCAACTCCTTGCCTCAAATGGAAGATTTGAAGGAGAAACCATCAGATAACAATTCAGGTGAGATCGGTGGACTACCCAATAAAAAATTGTCTGCTTCTGCAGCTCCTTTTAACCCATCACCATCTATTGCACGTGCTGCACCTGTCACCTTGAATGTCCCTGTTCCTTTTGGTCCCGGTTCTTTTCCAACTGCTGCCTCATGGTCCGCAAACATGACTCTCCATCCAGGGCATGCATCTCTCTTGTCTCCAGTTAGTCACCACCCATACCCATCACCTCCTGCGACCCCAAACATGATGCAACCATTGCCCTTTCTTTATCCTCGCTACAGTCAAAGCCAAGCGGTGCCGACCAGTACATTTCCTGTTATCAGCAATGCATTTCATCCTAACAATTTCTCTTGGCAGTGCAATGTGAACCATAATGTACCAGTGTTTGTTCCCAACGCAGTATGGACTGGCTGCCATGTGACGGATTTTCCTGTTGTGCCTTCTGTTACCGAGCCAAGTCCTGATTCCATGGAGCCTAAATCACAGTTCGAAAATTCTGGAAGCAGTAGTCCACCTCCAGTTTGTCCTATGGACATTGTCAATGTTGGAGACGCGAAGAAAGAAGTAAACCTTTTTGCACCAGAAGGAACTGATAATTCCGATGAACTGGCTGGAGCTGGGTTGAACAACGTAAAGGATAATGGTCATTCAAATGTTGGGGAGGTTATTCTTTATGGCAATGATTTAAGTCATAACAAAGGCTCCAATGTAAATACTTGTAACACTAGTGAAAGGAAGGTTGATGGGGAGAAAACTTTCAGCATTTTGATAAAGGGAAGAAACCGAAAGCAGACTTTGAGAATGCCGATAAGTTTGCTTGGTCGCCCATATGGCTCACAATCTTTTAAGCTTATAGATAACAGAGTAGTGAGAGGCACTGAGGCCTCAAAGTCTCCCTGCTTTCCATCAAGCGGGGAGTGTACCGCTAGTGCTTCCTGATATTAGAATAGCAATTTGGAAAATAAAGATAGCAATTAGGTCATGTAGGCAGGGGTACATGGAACTAATGGAAGATGCAAATTCGGTCACGTAGGCAACGGGTTACGAGGTTCTTCAACATTATTTGGCATTCAAATACAGGTTACTTTTCTTTAATCAATGTCCTTTTTCGTTGTCATTTTCCTCTGATAGCACATTGCGATGACTTCTTTTCCTGAGATTCATGATTAATCAGGATGGAGTTTAAGCAGATCAATATTGCTAACCATATATTTGTAGTGTTAACATTTAGCGATTGATGACAGCATCTTTGATGAGCTCGAGAGATTCAACAATGTCATCAATTAGCCGGCGAGGATCTGGCACGGTTCCTTCATCAACTGATAGAACAATAGTCATTTTATTCGCGTAACTCTGGAAATTGATCATCAATGCCTGCAATCAACATTTTATTGATAATTTAAGCGATAAAAATAGTATTCGTCTGACCGGCTCCCTTGCATGTGGTTGATTGAAAGAACTTGGAGCTAAGCAAGCAATTGGATGGCCACAAAATTGGATTTCCTCTTGAGGTCCAGCTACGATGGAGAAGCACATTGTTGTATGATGAATGGTTATATGAGATAGAGCACTTGCTATCTGTCCGTATTTCATTCGTTACATACCATATGATTGCTCAAAATCATTAATTAGTTGATTATTATCGATCATATGATATTATGTTACCTTGATACCGAAAAGCTTGAGGCCTGTTTCAGACATGAAGAAAGTACAAATGGCTTCAAGGGAATGCTTCCTTTGATTAGCTGTAGCCTTAGCTTCACGAATATATTTTAAACGGTCATCTCGTAAGTCAATTGTGAAAGGCAGAAGCGTATAACCTATCCAATTTCCCCATTTTGCTTCGCTGTTTTTCTCCATCATATCAGCTAAAGCCTGCAGATTTTTCATTGCAACCAAATTTGTTATTGATCTGCCGTATATTGGTAAGAAACTTGGAAATTTGACAAGACCTGAATCCCTGATGTTGGCCGTAAATTGGTAAGAAGTGTTGCTCTAAGTCTAATATTCTTCGGAAGATTATTATTCCTCAACTGAGTCCTTTCCTGATCACCCTTCTTCTCTCCTGTCAAAATGCAAGAATATTTATGATAATCACCAATAAGTTATTGGGTGTTTTTTTAATGGTTTGAAGCAAACTTCTTATTGATATATTTCGTCATCGAGCAGCCCTTTGGTTAGGTATTGGAGCAACATTGCCTATCAGAAACCAATTGAACAGCTAATCCTGGAATATGAACATGGCTCACCATATTTTCTGTTGAGATACTTTGAAAGGCCTGCCTGTGTGATTCCTAAAGCAACATCATTTATAGTCTGCAATAAGCTCATCCATATTAAAATGATTTCTGATACGAGAAGTAAAGAAAATCCTCGAATGTTTTTTTTCTACTCACAGTTTTCATTGCAGTTTTCACCAGCTTGATATCATCCAAACTCACCGTCTGCCAAACAAATCGTCTTGGCGTAAATTCAACACCAGGCTTTCCTATTGGCGTTGCGTTTCTGTATCTTTCAGGAACAATGCCGTCGCCAAAAACGTAAGAACATCAACGACGGTATTCCATAACAGCTGAATAACCCACTAAACTGCCACAACAGATCTCAGAAAACATCCCTGGAAAATCACCCTCTTCTGGGATTTTTTTCTTCTGTCACTATGGGAATAGTGGGCAAACGCATCAGGATCAGAAATTTGTCGAGTGCAAGCCAGCAGAAGTGACATAAGAGAAGTTCCATCGCCCAAAGAGTAATGGATTCTGAGAATGGCGACGAATTTTGCTTCGCTTGTTTTGACGTTGAGGAGATGGAGATCCCAAAGCGGCTGTGATGTGTTAATGGTGGTTTTTGCGAGGTTGAAAGCGAAATCTTGTGCAAACTTGTCTGCAGGTAACTCCATGCTTTCATCCAATTCTGGAACAATTACATGCTTGTCTAAATCCACTTTCGTGCGAACCCATTTCATTTCTTCTTGATTACCTGTTATTTTTGCATTTGAAGATTTTTAAGCAAAACAAGGTTGGACAGAATAAAATCATCATTCAAAGAAACGGTCGACCCTACTTTTTGCGACAACCGTTACTAAATGTTGTTGGGAACGATTTCTTCTTGCAACGACCACAAATTTTTGTTAGAAAATACTCCATTCCTTCATTTTTAATCAAACATTTTCACTATTCATCGGTTTTAAAAATTATTGAAAATGAATAATATAAAAAATATGGATAATTTTACCTGCAAACTGGAGAAGCGAGGATGGTTAAGCAAAGAGTGAAGCAAGTTGACTTTAATGATAAGGGTTGAATGGGTATCCGGCAGCCTATCACCGCCATCACGTATACGTTGAAGTTGGGCTCATGGAACATCCGAGCTGCTGGACTTGATGTTTCTTCTTCTTCCTCCTCTTTACCATTATCCGCCACTGCTTTTCCTTCGCCTGTTTCGAGTGGTTTAAGATGGCCTCGTTTCCTCCATTTCAGACCTTTCCCTGACCCCATCTTTACCACTAAAAACGATTCCTATGTTGTACTATATCCAACATACAGAAGAACTTTGTATATATACTGTGAAAGACTTGCCAGAATCGGTTCGTAGACTTGCCAGAATCGGTTCGTATCCTTAAATAAACCCTACGAAACCAAGGCAAATAGTAAGCAATTGAACCTAAACTACTTTAACAAAACCAGATAAAAACAATGGGTTCCGTAGGTGGTTTGTCATGAGGTTGGTCTCCCCAGAAAGCAATTAAGCAGGGTGCAGTTGAGAGGTGTTGATTAGGTTTTGACAGTGAAGACAACTTGGAAACTAAAGACTTGTCGTTAAAACATAAATGATCAGAAAGCATTGATCATTTTCTGTTTTTGCGATCGACAAAGGTTATGTCATGGGTCAGACAAGGAGGAAAGTAGTTTACGAGGTGGCCTGAAACTCCATTATTAGCTTTGGACATATGAAGGAAGCAGCTACCTGTCGTTACGTACATGCTTTCTCCATTGATTCCATGCACGTAATATTCATCATATATTTATTGCTCCCTGTTGAGTCAACTCTCAAACAAGAAATATCCTCCATTCATCCTAAATGATCTCTCTTGCTAAGAATGTTTTAACAACCGCTTTAGTGTCACACTTATATATAATTATATAATTAATTGATTAATTTCTCCAAAAATTATCTTAATTTTATATTAAGTAATACATATTTATTATTAATTATTAATATATAAATAATAAATAATATATATAATAATTAGTAAAAACTAATACAATCCGTTTATTAAATTATGAGTTGTCTAGTATTTGGTGTTGTATGAATCAAGATTTCTTCAAATAGAAAAGAGAATCAAATCAAAAATCTGTTTTTATGTCTTCAAATTTCAAGATTGAGGTTATGTTAGATTTCGACAAGATTCTAGTTGCTCTTTTTTCTATAAATATTAAGATACCAAATATCAATTAGTTTTAATTCTTTAATAAAATATTATTTTTTGTGAGAAGACAACTAATAATTATCTATATTGACCAATATATTTCATTAATCATAAAAAATCAGTATTACCCATATTTTATTTACATATTCATATAAAAAATATATGTAAGCATATGAAATTATATCTAAATATGTTTTATTTACTTGTGTTATCTTAGCTTTTTATTTATAAAATCAGGATTTACGTTTTTATGCATCATGCATTTTTAATATTTATATAATTTTTTTATATATTTGTCGTTTGTTTTTGTTAATGCATACAAATACACACACACATATATATATATGTATATATTTGGAAATATGAAAATATATGTTTTTAGAATTTTAAAATAACATATATGTATAAATTTATCATTAATTGATATTAATCACCATTATTATCATCATAATTTAAAATTTATCAATTGAATTTAAATAATTGAAGTAATCAATGATTAGTAATATCATATTTATATATATAAATGTCTAAAATGAAAGAGTAAAGTAATAAAGAATATTTTAAAGTAAGATAATTTTAAATAAATATAATTAAAAAGATACTTTATAAAATAGAAATTTAATACAATCTGCCAAGAGCAAATTCATTATTTATTAAAAATCCCATAAACCTTAAAACTATGGGGAATAATTCCAATAATATTTTACAATAATTTCAGATAATTTTTAAAATTTTTCATAATATTTTTTAAAAATAAATATTTCTATATCAAATTTTAAATAATTTTTTTTTGTGAATTACAATAAACTTAACGTAAATTTATTACGAATGTTTTCAAAGAAATAGATATGAGGAAATCCCTAAAGTATATTCCTAAAATGGCATATTCGTTATAATAGAGGCCATGCTTAGGGTTGTCTCTCCTCCACAAGTTCCTTCCCCATTCGTCCCTGCTCATTATTCAAATAAAAAAAAAATAAAAAAAAAAAGCCCATCCATCTTCTTGTCTGGCCTTTACTTTTACAGCTTCTACTTCAGCCTCTCGTTTGCTCTTCTCTGTCGAGTCCGATGCAATAATGCAGACTTGTATCAGACTAGCTAGTGTTCTCCTTCTCGCATGGACTCTTTGACCCTTAAACCCGATTTTCGCTTCTTCTTTTCTTCTCATCCACCCTCTTTTAAGTCCCTTTCTCCTGTCAAACGCTTTTCATTCTTCAAGTTAACTCCTTTTACCAGGTTTAGAACCGTTTGTCCGGTTTGTTTTTCTTGTTCTACTCCTTCCAATTCACGAAATCCAAAATCAAGAAAGAATGGTGACGTTTTCTCTTTTAATCCTTTGTGGGCTTTTATCCGAATCTTGCAAAGAGTCAAGTTGGTAGCTTTTTCACAAACCAAGAAATGGGTTTCTCGGCTACAAGCTTTTAGTGAAGAATCAGAGAGAGCATTGAATGATTATGACGGGAATTGCTTGAAAAATGGAGCTTTTGGGCTTTCTTTATTAAGCATAACATCAAATGCTAAGGTCAAAATCAGTCCTTTTGTTTCAACATTAGCAGCAAACCCAACTTTTATATCGGGATTGCTCGCCTGGTTTGTTGCTCAATCTATAAAAGTGGTTTTGAATTTCTTTGTGGAGAAAAAATGGGATTGGAGAATATTTTTTGCGTCTGGAGGGGTGCCATCTTCACATTCTGCTTTATGCACTGCTTTAACAACATCCGTTGCGCTTTGTCATGGGGTTGCTGATTCTTTATTTCCAGTTTGTTTAGGGTTTAGCCTTATAGTTATGTACGACGCAATTGGCGTTAGGCGTCATGCTGGGATGCAAGCTGAGGTAATTACTGACGTTCCCAACTTCTTGCCGGACTTCTTTTTAAGTTCTCACTTGTGCTGGAAATTGAATTTGTTTATTGTTGGTGTAAACGTCGCAAACTGTTCGAACTGAAACTTAAATGATTAACGTATTAGTTCATTATAGTTGGTACCAATAACGAGCTCTGGTTAGCATCATCTTTGGTTTGATATGATGCACGTAAGGGTTTACAGTGTCTTCCATGTTTACTTTGACATGGGCATGTGTCCTAACACTCGGGTCCCTTAGAGTCTGCTCATAGTGCTGGCATGTCTGTTTTCCACCATAGTTAAAGGTTAAACTGGAGAATCAAAGTGACCATGTGAATCTCCAAAACGAGCAATTGAATCAACTGTAAGAACATTGTTGGTCTTCATTGTATTTCAGTTGTAAGAAACTCTTGTTCCGTATAATTCTCAATGCATATAAATCCGACATGAAACTGCGAGAGTTGTCTTAACCAGTTTCTTGTTAGATTTACTACAAGTTTCCATTGATACGTTCTTATTAGCTTGCCAATGTTCACTGTCAAATATTTTAGTCCTAGACTTTTACAGGAACTAACTTGCAGCTTTCCTGTCTTTTGACGCAGGTTCTCAACATGATCGTTGAGGATCTATTTCAAGGGCATCCGATTAGTCAGAGAAAACTTAAAGAACTTCTCGGCCATACGCCGTCACAAGTCCTCGCAGGAGCTGTGCTTGGCATTTTAGTGGGCTGCTATTGTTGTCAGGTCGTTTAGTTACGACCTGAATCTTTCTTTTTCGTTGGCAATTTTGGTTCGGATATCTGCTAATGATGCAGTGGCATTGTAACTGCCACGGCCCGAACACATGTGACTTTCTGAGTTGTTGTTGGTAAAGAAACAGCAGAAACGTTGACAACACCGCCTGTGTTTTGTTCAGTTAAGACTGTATGATTCTTGTCAAGTACAAAAGAAGGGGGGGAAGAAAAAATAAATAAATATTGAATAAAATTCCTCATTTATTATTTTAAATAAAATTAATTAACAAGCTACCAACAACCAAGTTGCCGGAGTTGGCACCCTGGCTCCGAATTTACAGGGGCGGAAGCCATTCGGCGCATTAGCTCGAACAGCATTTCACAGACAGTTCACTCACACTGCAGATTAATAATCTGATGGAAAAAAATTATTCAAAACTTTGCTTTTCAACTTACACGAGCTCTGACCATCATGTGAGCATTCTCCAGAGAAGAAACAGGCATCAAGAATAGATAGAACAGGGTGTATCGACGTGGGTTCACAACCAGGGAAGATCCATCTTTCTGCGCCAGTGCCTGATCGTGAAACCAACCCAGACGGAGAATTTTACGAACAGCTCGTGTTCTTTTACGTTCAAATATTGTGGCTTACTCCTTGTACAAGCTCATGAGACTCGGCCAATATATCGTCCCTATTTCTTCCTACTTGGTTTCTTCAGTGTCTGCTTTGACCTTTTTCTGGATATAATACAATGCAGAGAAGATATCAGAAGTGCATTTTGCAACTACAGTATATAGTAAATCGCTGCACTGTTCTAAACCACACTGCGAATTAAAATTTAAATACCTTCTAGCTCTACCACTGGCAGTGGCTGGTCGATCCTTGAACCCAAAAACACCCTTCGTCAGCGAGCTTATGTCGAGGGAACGCTCCCTCATGAGTTGGTCGTGGTACATCTTGCTCCCAATCTCTGTGATTTGTTCCTCCACCTCCTCCAGGGTTTGGTCTACGTTCAGCTTCAGTTCCTTTTTCCTTATAACTGTAACACCAAACCCACTGGCTTTGGCATATCGAAATGCATCCTATCAATCAATTTGACAGCATAACAATCCATCAGCAAACATATATTGCTGCCAACTTCAACATTAAACAAATCGTGCTTCGGTTCAGTTAAACAAAAGGTCAGCATTATTCTATACGTATGCACATGCACACGCACTTGATTAGAAGACACGCCAGCAAATAGATAGCAACATGAGCTTCAGTTCGGTTAAACAATTTCTTAACAAATCAGAAGTACAAAATGTAGTTCTGTTATGACGGAAATGAATCCTTGAAAGATAAAAGATTCTCTTGAGAAATTGGTTATCGGCAGATACACTGATAAGCAGTCAAAAAGACAATCATGCCTACCTTTGGAGGCCTTGGAACAACAAAGGCACGACCATTTCCAAGCATGTCCATGTGAGCTTGAATAATGCAACAAAAGTTTTTGCAATCACCAGCATCCTCAAAGGCAATCACATGACATGGTTTTGGTTCAAGTTCGAGATCAGCAGCCATCTCCAGTGAATAAAATCCTACTTTCTGCTCCCCATCCTGAACCGTATACAGTTCGATGCACTGGAAATAGAAACACAATTTACTCACATATTATCAGTCTTATCTTTATTTTTACGCACATTTACTAACACAATACCTTGATTTCTCATAAAACCTTGTTGGCATACGCCAAAACAAGTCAAAAATTTGTGGAGTCTTGGCAAAGAAAAACAATGACATCGTAATAACATGAAAACATGCATTGTCTCGATGATTTGTTTATAGAAGAACACTGGAAGTTCCAGCCAAATATAGAAAAGGAATATGCACATGTACATACCAGAATATGTGGAAGATCTAGCCACCATAAATAATCTTCTTCCTTCTGCTCTGCGTACTCACGATACTTGCTTACTACAGCTTGTGGTCCAAACAATTCCATTTCTCTTTTTAGCTTGTTCATTTTCTTTTCAATGAATTTCTTATTTCTCTCAGGCAGTTTCTCCATCAGATCAGCTGCTTCTTGTATGTCATCTTCAGTGATCCATCTATCCAAATCTTTTCCCATATCCTTCATGACAGATTTTATTTCTGGATCGGTCTCTGCATTATAAGATTCCAAAAATCCACGGGACCATTTCTTTGTGTGTTGCCAAAACTCCTTACCTGATTTTTTGCCAGCCCTGATAGAACCATCACTACCTTCAATTATGGTCTTCGAATTTTTAGCATCCTTATCATGTAAGCTCTTCTCTAGAGCATTGTCTAACAAGGAAGATGCAGTATCGTCAATGACTTGAGATTCTGTTGACTTCTGGATCATGTTTGGTTCATCTTTTCGCATGTATGAAGTGTCAGCAGTTCCAGCAAGTCCAGTCTGTTGATTTTGGAAGTTGTTGAGGAATTCCGACCTCTTCTCTAATGGAGGACCTTTCCAACGCGGTATAAATTTCTCTGGTTGATCGTACAGGCTGATACCATCTAAAGGATGAATAGAAGACAACGTTACCATCAATTTCATAACAGAAATAGATTAGAAACTTTCAGTAACATGTAAGTTTATAAAGTAAACATTGACTGGAACTTTCAGAACTAATAGTATTGAAATTTTAGAACAAAATACTAGATTCAGCAGAGATTGTGGATGGTTCCATATAACAAGACTGCTTGAACATAAGAATAAGAAATGATGTGATTTTACAGCAATTAATTACCTGCACCATAGTCAAGATTTTCAATATTTGAATGTAGAAATTCATGCACCTTAAGCAATTTTTCATTCTCTTTCTCAACTTTCTTCTCAAGTCCTTCGAAGAATTTATGTTTATCTTCAGCATTCATCAGATGAAATGGATCCCTTCCTGACAACTCATTTTCTCGGACTTGAAAAACTATGTCCCTGAGATCATCATCTTTCATCCACTCAAGTTCACCATCATCATTGGCATTGTAGTTGAGATTTCTTATATCAATACCAGTAAACTGATTCCTGTTCTCTCTTGCAAGATTGTAGTTATCCCTTATTCCCTCCCCGATCTTCTTAATTATGGGCTCAACTTCATGATAATTTTTCTCCATCCAGTTTTCTGTTTCAACAGGTTGTCTTTTCTCTGTGCCACCAAAAACGTCACCATTAACGAGCGTCTGTGAATTTTGAAAATCTTGCATTTCATTTCCTTCCTGAGAATTACTTAAATAATCCTTATTTGTTGAAAACAATTCCTTCACCTCTGGAATTAAGTCTTCACGAATGTTGGTGGCAGGTGAAGAATCTGATGTTCTTCCCAAAGTAACAGGTTCGGTTATTTGTCTTTCTATTTTCTTTCTTTGGCTTAATTTACCAACAGATGCCTTATCACCATGATGACTTGAATGGATGGTACTTTCTTCGATGGTATCAGCTTGAGACTCCTGGACACGTTTGTTCCCCTTCTTGGCCAGGAATTCCCTTGCTTCTTTGACTGAACGTATAATCCTTGGTTTCACTGCACTAGACCTGTCATTTGGCATGTGCAATTCCTGATCAAGTTTTTCAAATGAATCCTTAACTTCTCCACTTGCCATTGTTTCCATGTCATTTGAAACTTCTAAACCTGAACTTTCAGAAGAGCACGTGACCTTATCCCTTTCGAAGGACTTCTCACGAAGATATTCAATATCATCACCCTTTGGTTCATCTATAGACATCACTCCTTGGGTATCATTCATATCCCTTCCTTGACAAGGTTCTCCATTTGTGATGTCCAGAGAAAAATTTTCAGCCTCTCCCGTGTGCTCTTCAACCATACCCATCTTACCAGACAATGCCTCGTTTACAGGCTGTTTCCCTTCTCTATCATTAGAAACCACCGGTTGTTCACGATACTCAATCTCCCGAGCTTCCCCAGCCATTGCTCGAATTTTTTGAATTTTTTCATCAAAATCCACATTAATAGCAGTTTGGGAAGTAGAAGAACTCTCTAACAGCAATTTATCCTTTGCAGCCTTCGTTTCAAGTATATTTCTCATCAGCTCTTGCTTGTCCAGTTTTGGTTTTTCAGTTGGCACCGTTGGCAGTTCAGAAGCTTTCTGAACAACTTCTACTCCATCTTTCATCAGCATCTCTTTCTCTTTTCTAGACTTAATCTTTCTCCTCATCATTTCCTTCTCCAATTCCGTCAACTGCTCCTCCTTACTTCCGAAAGAAATCAACTTCCTCAGCGCCCAAATTGCAACAAAACCAAAAAGTGCAATTTTCCCATATCCCATAACTACTGGGATAAAATTAGGCCGAAGAACAGCACTGCGAACTGAATTTACAAAACCTTCTTCACTAGAAACAACAAACTTTGCAACTGAACTATTCTTTGGAATAACATTTTCTCCTCTCTCCATTTCGTTAGCCAAACTTTTTGCATACAGAATTTTGGAATTCACTTCACTTTTATCACCGGATTCTAGCTTCCCAACTGGAATTCTCTTTAAAATCTCTCTCTCATCAACTAAAACCCGCTTAACATTCCCTTGTGAATCATGAAAAACAGTGAAAATTTGACCAGACCCGACACCCCAATATGCGACATCTTTATTATATTGATCAATCCACTTCTCCAGTTTACTCGACATAGCTGATTCACCGACAGTTTTTGATGTTATTCTCGACGAATCAAACGCTAAACTAGAAGTACCCTCTTTTAAAATATTATCATCTGAATTCTCCAGGGAACTATGGTTAATATCTTTGTAAGGATTTAGGCTTTGAAAATCAGAGCTTGGATTAATAGAAATGGGATTGTTTTGACGCACCTGTTGATCATCAATGAGCTTTTTCCTTAGAGAATTTCTACGATTTGTGGGTCCTCCAAAACGGGCTGACACATGCACATTGTTGGTGGCGGAAAAGGAGAAATTGAATGAATTGCGGTGAAACTCTGAAAGGTTTCTTCTTTTGCGAGTTTTGAAGGAGAATTTGCGAGTGAAAGAGGAAGAGTAAGGAAGAATTAGCGGTCTGTTAAAAGCTGAAGGATGAAGAAGCTGCTCCATTCCTGGAGGGGGGAGGGGGGGGAATGGTTATAGAAGAAGGTGAAGAGTTCAGACTTGGGTATACTGAGAAAAGAGGTTTATGGATGTTACAGCCATTGGCTAATCGCTAATTCCTGCGAAAGACATTTTGCCTTGAGAAGTTTCGCCATCGAAACGACACCGGAACAAAAAAGAAACGAGATGGCAACTTGTCCCATTTGCCTGCGATAAAACGACTTCGTTTTATCGCTTGTTAGCTGCGATTACCAGGCAAACTACAATCCGAGTCTTAATTCTTGTTCTCTGTCAGAAGAAAAAAAAAAGGGAAATAAATAATAAAAAAAAGAATTTTGAAGGTATTTCAAGAAGATTTTGTTGATACAAATTAATCTGTTTGATTAAAATAATTTATAAATGATAGTTAATGAATTGTTATTTAGGATAATAATTATCATATAAAGAAAATATCATTCATTCAATTTTTTATTACAATTATAATAAAGTTTATTTAAATGAAATAATAAAAATAATATTTAAAATTTACTAAAAAGTTGATAACAGGAATTGGGTTTACATTGCAGTTCTTAGCTCGTCAGGATTCTGCAGAGGGAAACTTTACATTGCAGTTCGAATGGCAAGCCACATGACTAGAACATAGAACCTTGTTCATCCACGTAAGGAAAGACTATATAATAATGGATTCGAAATTTATAAGATTGATGATCATCGTATGCAAAGGGATGATCATCTTATGCAAAGGTGCTAAGAGTAGAACGAAACAGATTGATTCCGTGATGAACTTATATGAATCATCTGTTTTTCAATATTTTCAGGCATTCAAGATCTCATATTTTATTAACAAAAACCAAAAAGCAAGATCCAGTATATGGTTATGGTTTCTCCATCCATTAATGATGCTCATTTGGAACTCGAAGGTGGCTGCATTATTTAGAACTTAAACTTTGCCTTCTCCTGGCAAGAAAACATGACAGACTCGCTTATTATATAGCCCAGTCCTGGAAAAAGAGAATTCAGGACAGACATGAGTAAGCAAGAGCCTTCTCCTCGGAAAGTTCTTCTGCTGTCAGGTCCATCTTCTTCCTTGAGAATTCATCGATGTCAAGTCCTGAACCCGCATAACATGAAAGAAATGGTTGATGTGTTGTGAAATCAGAAAGGGATTAGAACCATGTTACAAGCAATGTAGTTACCCTGAACAATCTTCCACTCTCCATTTTGGCATGTGACTGGAAAAGCATAAATCAACCCGGCTGGTATGTTGTGGGAGCCATCGGAGTAAACTCCCATGGAAACCCAAGTTCCCTAATTCAACCCAAGAGAAAAGGGATTAAGAACATATTATGTAATAATCTTGATGAACAAAGGGAATATAGCCATACCTCAGGAGTACCAAGAACCCAGTCGCGAATTTGATCACAAGAAGCACTAGCAGCAGACAATGCGCTTGAAAGCTTTCGAGCTTTGATTATCGCAGCACCACGTTGCTGGACGGTAGTTATGAACTCTCCTCGCAACCTTCAACCAAACAAGAACAATTACTGTCATCATTGTTAGAAATATATAACTATTCTTGGGATCTCATCTAACGGTTCAGAATGATTTTCTGACAATGGCTTCCAATATTTTTCAACAGGATGAATAAATGGCAGTATGTTGGAGAGATTATTATTAATACCATTCATCGTCATTCACAAGCTCTCGCACAGGCCGTTCCCCGGCAGGAGTTTTTACAGTGGCATGGCTGACATCAGGATACTGGGTCGATGAATGATTCCCCCAAATGATCACATTTTTAATATCAGAAACTGGAATGTTCAATCTCTCTGATATTTGACCAAGTGCCCTGTTCTGATCCAGTCTAGCTAAGCAGCTAATATTTTTCTCAGGGATTGATGGAGCAAATTCCTTGAGAATCAATGCATTAGTATTCACAGGGTTGGCTACAACCAGAATCTGGGTCACAGAGGAAGCAGAAAAGGATCAAAACAGTGACAAAATCTTAGTTTAAATGATGGATTTCATGAGGGAATTGTATACTCACTGTTTGTGGTAGCATCTATCATAATATCCAGTTGCTTACCTTAGAGTCAGCAGCTGCATGCTTCTCCAAAGCAGAAGCCTGAGACTTGTAAATTGCTACATTTTTAGCCATGACATCTTTCCTCTCCATTCCTTCTTTCCGGGGGAACCCACCAACCATGATTGCAATACTTACTCCAGTACATGCCTCCACAACATCAGTTGTAGCAACAATACCTGATTACAGAATGACATATATGTGTGTGTGTATGTATATATATATATATCTTACAATTAATACCTGGAAAAAGAAATCCGATCTGGTCAGAGCTTAAAAAGCAAAGAGCTGATACCTTTAAGAAGAGGAAAAGCAGCATCCACTAACTCCATCTTGACACCATTCAGTGCCTCTACTGCAGGTGGGATATCAAGCATGTGGAGAACCACAGGTTGATCGGGTCCAAGCATCATTCCCCTGGCAATCATGGGAACGAGTGCATATCCTATTTGCCCTGCAAAATCCCATCAATTCCTGCTCATCACAAGCTTATTATAGCAGACGAAACCACGTTATTTCACTAAATTTGCAGGTTCTGATATGGGTTCAGCAAGCCATATTATCAAGTAGACATCATTCCAGCTAGTACTACGGCAAGACTGAACTTACCTGCAGCTCCAGTGACAAGAACTCGAACCGGTTCCTTAACCATTGAGAGAGAAAATGACAGAACTGGGAAGAAGAGTACTTAGCTGAGGACTGAAAATAATGAAAGAAAATGACAAGTGAAGTAAGAGGAGACTGAGAATGATTACTCTTAAATGATGAAAGGCATGAATTATTGAAGATAGTGGAGAAGATGAAAGGAGGAAAAGCGCTATCATCACCCTTTTAAATTCCAAAACAGAGTAGCTCAGCAATGTCCATAGCACCGAACATGGACAAAAAATATTATTATTATATTTTCTATTATTTATGAAAATAGCAGTTAGGTGGCACGTGTTATTAAAGGGTAAATATGATCATTTAATTAATTAATCACCGAATTAACTCACGTGATACATTTGTAATAATTAATAATTAAAATACGTCTAATCCTTGTTTTAAGTGTAGAACGCCGGACAACCAGTTTGATTTTATTCAATTTTATTATAATTATATTAAATTAAATTAATATAATATTACTAATTAAATAATAAGAAATAATCATTTATCTTTATATGTATTTATATTATACATATAAAATATTTGAAATATATATAAATTATGATTCATTATATTCATTAAATAGTCTAGATTGTAGAATTTGAATTATTAATTTGGATTGTAGAATTTGAATTATTAATTTGAACTTTATTTCTTTTGGAATTAGAATTGATTTAGAATTATAATTTTATGGTTTGAATAACATGAAAAAAATTATAATTTTTATAATTTGAATATATTAGATTATAATTTTATTATTTGAATATGATCTTGAATTATAACTTTGATTTGTAATTTTGAATATAAAATTATTTTTAAAAATAAATTTTAATTTTTAATATATTTATAAAAATTATTAAACATATTTATTTTTAATAGATAATAAAAATTTAAATTAAATTCTTATGAAAAATCTCTTAACTTTCTTTTCTCTTGATTTTTATTTTTTCTAAGATAAAAAATACCTTTTTATTTGTTTTCTTTTTATTTTGGAATTGAAATTTTAAGTTTTATAAAATAAAATCAATTCTGTAAAATTGAATTCAAATTTTAATTTTAATTTAATATGGATCATCCAATATTAGAATTATGATTCTTAAATCAAATTTTAATTCTTAAATTAGCGTATAAATGTAATTAATATTAAATTAATAATAATGTGAAACAAATTAAATTGTGTCTAATAATAGGTTAAACAGATAATAGTAATAGTAGTTCAAGAGCTGATAGCCTACAGACAGTCGGAATATTCCTGAAAGATACCGATCATCGAGATCTGGCGGATAACTATGTGCAGCATATTTTAATTTGTTTAATGGAATTACAAGAAACCAATTTTAATATATATAAATCGTATATACTTCTTTTTAACTTTTTGTATTTTTATTAATATCTTTTATTGAATTTTGATATTTTTTAATTTTTTTTATTTTAGTATTCCCGTAAAAAAAATGAAAATTCAGTAATATTTTTATAATTTAAGGTTCAAAAACTCATGAAAAGTCAATATCGAAAACAAGGGAAGCTAATTGATTATTCATCATTTTTAATAAAGTTTTTATATTTATGTAAAGAAATTTAACTTTTTAACTTTTATTATTTTCTATTAAAATAATTTTTATAATTCTTAAAATATATCTTAAAAATATAAATAATTAAATAATTAAATCTAATTTTATTTTAATTTTTTTCATCATTTTTCCTCCTGCTATATTTTCTTTTTTTTTTATTTCCCTCTTATTATTATTTATTCTTCTTTCTTCTTTGTCTTCTACTGTTTTCCCTGTCTCCTTCTTCTTCTTTTTTCTTTATTTCTTTTTATATTTTTCCTTTCAAATCTAATTTATTTTTATTTTTCATTTATTTCATTTCATAATAAATATATAAATGTATGAATAAATATATATCATAATTTATAATTTATAATATGATATATATAATATATATGATATACATTTATTTATCAATATATATTTATTTATTATATATCATATCATATGATATATATTTATGAATTATATATATTATATATTATATTTATGATATATATGTAAGTATAATAGTCAATAATTAAAAAAAATAAAAACATAATCAAATAAAAGAAAATAAGGATGGAATATGAAGAAGAACAACAAATAAAAGAAGGAAAGAATAAAATAAAAAAATACGATGAAAAAAAGAAGAAAAAATAATAAATGAATGATATATTAATGAAAAATAGGTATAAAAGTAAATGATATTTTTAAAAAATTAAAATTAAAATTAAAAATTAAAATAATATAAAATAAAAATTAAACTATAAAAAATGATAAATGATAAATTATGTAATAAGAGATTTTTGGAGAATTTACATGAATATCTAGAAAAAGTTTTAAAAATTATAAAATTATTTGATCATTAATAATAAAAATTGAAAAAATAAAAAAATTATTATTTTAGTAATAAGAGTCGTAGTTTGATTTTCTTTTTTCAATTTTTAAATATAAATATTAATAATTATTTGAAATTATCTGAAATTGAGAGATTTTCTCACAATATCTTCTACGCATGAGTTGCTGTTTTTATACCGGAGACATGTTTCCAGTGGTCTTCCACGTGTAATGCCATTAACATATTTGTCTTTTGAGATCCAAAATTATTTTTTTAATTATTTTAAATTAATCATTACATTTTTTAATTTTTTAAAATTATTCTTTCTTAATTATTTTTATAAAAATTATTTATCGTTTTTTTAACTGCAATTTTAGTAAATTTGATACTATATGATATATAAATTTTAAAATTAATAAAATTTAATTTGATTTAATTTCAAATTTTAATTTGATTCAATAATTCATCAATATAGTTTGTAAAATAATATTACTTTATTTATTTTAATAATTTTTATAAAAATAATATAAAATATAAAATTTTATTAATTATGAATATATTTACTTTATCTAAATAAATCATAAATAAATCATATATAAAGAGAAATTTTTGTGGTTCAAATTTATCATATAAGATTATAGATGTATTAATAGCATAATTATATATATCAATTTTAGTTAAATGTTAAATATATATTATTAATAATTAATATGTAAATAATAATTAATAAATATTTAATATTTAATATTTAATATATATTAATGAGTCCACAGATCATCTAAGAATTTCAATGTGTATAAATAAAAAGGATGAGAATGAATGTAGAAATGAACAGAATTCATAAACCTGTCCTCATACATACCTCTATTAAGCCCGAGATTTTTCCAGGACAAAAACTAGTTACTGATGGAGCTGAGCTCACTCCTCTTCGTAGATCATCAACGTGTACCCTGTAACTTGAAGACAAACCCACATGCAGAAAACTATCAACCCTATTTCTTAGACGATTTCCCGCATCCCAAATGCTCATCCCCTATAAATACCAACCCTTTCTCATCATGATTTTCATCATCTTCACTGTAACCTCTCTTTTCTCTTACAGATAGATACGCCCACATAATGGCTTGCTCTTCTTGGTTTTCGCTTGGTTTTTGCTTTCTTGTGCTATTTCATAGCTCTGTTGCTCAAATAGAGCAAGTAACTTCGTATCAAAGGCCCCCGAAGCAGCAACGATGGCAACAGAACGCTTGCCATCTGAATCGGATTAATGCTGTCGAGCCCTCCCGCAGGATTCCATCAGAGGCAGGTTTGACATAAATCTGGGACGAGAATGATCAGCAATTCCAGTGTGCTGGAGTTGTAGCTATTCGCCCTACTATTCAAGAGAGCGGCTTATTATTGCCACTATACGTGAATGGACCTAACCTCCTATACGTTGTCCAAGGCACGCTTTTTTAAATTTACTCCCTCATCTTGCGTTTGTAGCTTTTTTTTTTTTTTTTCTGTCGTATTTGCATGGAGAGTTTTATGACCGTTTTCATTTACGTGTTGTATGTTTTTTTTTTTCAGGTAACGGAATTCATGGAGCTGTAATTCCAGGTTGCCCTGAGACATACCAGTCACCGTCAGAATCAGGATCATGGTCTGGTAGAGGCCAGGGACAGAGCCAGAGTGAGAGAGACCAGCATCAGAAGGTTCTTCAAGTTCGTGAGGGTGAAGTCATTGCCTTGCCTCAAGGAGTAGCTCAATGGATTTACAACAATGGTCGATTGCCTCTTGTTCTTGTCCAAATCATTGACACAAGCAATCCTGCCAACCAGCTCGATCAGAATCATAGAGTAAATCTCATGCTATATCTACTATTATTCAGTAATGATTACTTTTGAAATGTCAGAAATAAGTTCTGATTATTGACATATAATTCTATCAGGCCTTCTTCCTGGCGGGTAATCCTCAACAAGAATTACAAAGCCAGAGAGGTGAATATTCCTATAGAAGCCATAGAGAAAGAGGCCATGAGCATAGGAACGGTAATGTATTTTCAGGCCTAGACGATAGATTGATAGCAGAAGCTTTCAACGTCAACACTGACCTTGCAAGGAGGCTGAGAGGTGAAAATGACAACAGAGGTATTATTGTGAACCTGGAGCATGATCTTGAGATTCTAATACGACCAAGAACCGAAGCCGAAGAACGACAACGGCCACTCAATGGCGTGGAGGAGACTTTCTGCACCGCCACACTGAAATATAACGTCAATAATCCATCATATGCTGACGCCTACAACCCACGTGCCGGACGTATCACCTCCGTCAATAGCCACAACTTTCTCATTCTCAGGTTTCTCCGACTCAGTGTGGAGAAAGCCGTCCTCTATGGAGTAAGGCTTCAAATACCCATCTCGGAAAAATGACAGTATCATGTCAGTGTATATTACTGGTATCCACTAATGAAAATATTTTTAATAACTAATAATGCCTGTTATTGCAGGATGCCCTATTAACACCACACTGGAACGTCAATGCCCACAGCATCAATAATGTTACAAGAGGAAGAGGCCGCGTTCAGATTGTTAACGACAATGGAGAATCAGTATTTGACGGGGAAGTTCAGAGGGGGCAAATAATCACCATCCCGCAGAACTTTGTAGTAGTAACAAAGGCAAGCAATGAAGGACTGCAATGGGTATCTTTCAAGACTAATGACAGGGCAGAAATCCAACAACTAGCAGGACGAGTCTCAGCGATCAGTTCTATCCCTGAGGATGTCTTGGCAAACGCATTCCAGGTTTCCAGGGAAGATGCGAGGAGGCTTAAACAGAACAGGCAGGAACTTACTCTGCTTAGCCCTGGATCTAGGTCACGATACTGAAGGATCTGAAAATCTGTAAGAGTGATCATAGTAATAATAATAATAAGACAATTGAAATCTGTACGTGGTTGTAAGTACTAATAAAGGAGAAAAGCGCGGTGTTGTTGAGGATAGTTTAGTTCAGAGAACAAACCCTGTTGGTGAAAATAGGAACTACGGTCCCTTGTTAAATAATATGCTTTTCTGTATTCTACGCGGAAATGAAAGTTTATAAAGCTTCGACTTAAACAAGTCCAGTAATGCGTTACATACATATATATACACACGCAAATATATATAAAGAGTTAATTTTGAAAGAACTTATTTTCGGATTCCAACTCTTTCTGAATGAAATCTATTCCAAACATATGCGTTAGCTTGTTTATTTTCTGGTCTGGATTATCAATCCTTGGCAATAGACAAGGTTTTGTTTCCAAAAGAGTGTCTAGTAAATCAACAGTAGGTTTTTGGTAAGCACTCCTTGGAGATGTTATTTGTCATTTTTATGCTAAATGGTGAAAAGAATTCAGGGTCTGAAACCCTTGAATAAATTTCATCAAGTTCGAAGGGAAACCAAGTCTTATTTATATACATTAGTTGAAGTATGTTACAAAAATGTTCGAAGAAAAAGAGAACAGTACAAGAATGGCCACAAAAGAAAAGGAACAGTAAACGTCAAGTTTCCCTGTCTGAGAATCTGTGGTGGAGCAACCAGTAGGAATCTGCCTTGATAAAAATATGCACAGAAAGCTCTTTGATGCAATCAATCAAACATCAAACACCACATTGGAACCGTTTAATCATAATCTGGAAATATTCAGCTGAAGATTGGTTCTGTCATAAAATCCCAGAATTACCTACCATTGATTTGGAAATGCTTCTCTGTAGTTTGCATCCTCTCCATGAGTAAGCTGCCTCACTGTTGCATCTTTCGCTCGGGTATTCAGGAGTCTCTGAGACAACCGATCTTTTGCAGTTTCTTTCTTACGCAGCATAGATGCCAGGCTTTCTTTTTTGTTTCTCGCAGACATCCTCTCTCCAGTGGTTGTCTCCATATCCTCCCCAATAAATGCAGAATTTGAAGTGGACGCCAAGGCAGCATCCTTCAGAACTGCTTCATTATGTTCTCTAATTTTCGCAAGCTTAGCTCGCTTCAGCGACTGTTTATCCATTTTTCTTTTCCTAGCATCCTCGTTATCTCTCTCCCGAACATTCTTCACAGCTTGGTTCGCTAATTGCTCTAAGAAATTATAATCAACAGGTGCATCACTAGTTGAAGTGCTCTGGTTAATAGGATTTCCTTTATCATCTCTTGGTATGATGGGTCCATGAAAAGGGCAAACTCTCAAATCTCTTCTCTGGCAAAGTCCGCCTTTGCGCAGTGGAGCACAGCATGGTTGTATTTCTGCTTGCTCCTCTTTATAAACACTAGCATGAATATTTAGCTCAGCAATTTTCTCTGCTGGTATAACCGCATCTTGATCTACTCTACCCCAGTGACTTTCAAGCTCCAAGCCCCTATGGTTGGCTGGAACATCTCTGTTTGAACCCCAATTTTCAAGGAAAGATCCCCAGTTCACAACTGGAGCTTCAGCTAAGAGCTTATTTCGAAGTGAGCTTGATTTTGTCTGGTCCTTCTCAAGACCTTGTGATACATTACATTTTGCAAGTTTTTTACCGCTCTCAGGAGCTTCCTCTCCAGAAGTTGAAGCGATGGAAGCTTTTCCTGTTATCTTATTTGATGCAGTGGATCTCTCAATTTCAGTTGATTCAATATTACCGTCCTCCCAAAAATCATCTTCCTCCTCTCTTACAGGCTTTGTAGTGTCTGGAAGAGCACAACCAACGTCTATGCATTTCTTCTTGACAGATTGGAGATGCTTTTGAATATCAATGAACTCCTTGAGAATGCAATCTCTACTTCTGGTGTCTGCCACATCAACCCTTATAAGAACAGAGATCCACTCTTGGACTGAAACCAAATGTTTTGTTATCAAAAGCTTATACAACTCCCTCAAAGCATCAAAAACAACTTTGTTCTCACTGCTTTCATGAACCTTTTCACTCTCTCTTAATGCATCAATACGAATTTGCCTCAATTCTGAAGGTCGGAACTCTTCAAAATCTTCTTCATCATCTAAAGGTCCAAGAGGCATACAATCCTTTTTAGTGCAAACAATTTCTATACACTCTCCAATCTCATCTATTGTTAACTGTATCTCATTCTTTATTGAAGATAAATTTTCCTTTAACATTTCAAACTTATTCCGTAACATCTCTTTGGACCTCATCTCTCTCTCCCTTCTCTCTTGCTGAATTCGTGCTGCATTTGCCTGGATATTAGGAAATTGAAAACGGAGAGTATTCTTAAGGTAGTCAAAACCTAATCTTATCTGTCTGTAATGAATTCCAAAGGAAGCATTCCACTTCTCCAAAAATTCAATGGCCTTTGAACGCAGAAGTGATGCAATAGATGGTGGAGCAGGAAGCGGCAGGTTCCTTCTAAACCCAACACTTAATGTCAACAGTTGATCCAAGTTGTCAACGATAAGGGTCCTAAAAAGCTTTGATCGCATGAAAAGTTGATCAATTATGAGAAGAGCGAGATACCTAACCTGGAAAAACAATCATAACCGAAAAATTTAAGTACCTTGTCCAGAACAAAATCACATGCAATGGCTCTATGAATTTGTTGTAAATTGCCTTTCATTTCTTTAAGGAACCTTTGTGTTCTTGGATTGGGACAACTGAATTCAACCAATTATGAGGTTTACAGACATGAACTGAATTAAACATCTCATTTTTTATACTTTCCAAGCACACCCTTAACAAGATAAGTAGACAACTTCATGTTTCTTCATCTCACGCTAAAAGGGATCAATTTCTTTTAGAGTGAAGGCAATCATGCTGAATGGAGCATTAACCTTTGCCACACAAACTTGAAACAATAATAATAAACCACTGAAGTTTACCACAATTATTCAAAAACAGTAGAAGAGAAACCCTACAATGCTCCCATTCTGTAATTTCAAGTCCTTGAAAACATAAAATTACGGACCAAGGAAAGAACTATATATCCTCTAGCAGTAAAACCTAACAAAAAAAAGTTACAATTTAGGGGAATGAACAGATAAAACAATTCTGTTTATGATAGCGATGATAAACCTGAGAGTGGTCGCGTTTCATGAGATCCATTAAAGTTCGGGAAGCGACTCGGAGCTCGGAATCAGAGAAGCGGACTATCATTTTTATAGCCTTGAGGAGGCGGGGGTCTACCTCCGAAGCCGTGGAGTTGGTGGCTCTCTCTATCAACGCCCTAACTTTGCCTCCATCGTCTTCCATCATTGTTCAATTTCGAATCAAACAGAGCGCGGAGATTCCATTCAAATCAATAAGATGGGGAGATTCACAGAAGCATTCAAATCGTAATACGTAATCTCAATTAAATTTTAGTTTAGTCAAAGTCGGTGAGATTAGGGTTTATGGGCGGTTGGCAGTTACTAATTTGAACCGATCCTGTTTTGATTGCAGACTCTCGTATTTTCAGTTTAAGATTAAAGTAAATTAAATGAGACTTTTACTTTACTATCTCACTTCCATTTTTTCAAAAAACAATTAAGATATTAATTAATAAAAATCATGAATTAAATTATTTATTATTTTACAAGAAAATGACAAATTTATAAATAAGAAATTATAAAACATTTTTTAAAAAATATATATATATAAGTTAAAGAAGTATATAAGAAATCTAATATTTCATTAATTATTTTTGACATTAAAAAAATAAAATATAAAAAGTAATTTTGTGGATAATAGTGGAAATTATTTTTTAAAAGTACACGTGTAATAATCACGTGATTTTCTTATCTAAAAGCATTTATTACAATGAAAACAACAGGACTTGCCCTTTTTAAAATAGTTATTGTTTAAAATTATTATAAAATATTTATAATTAATTAAATTATTTTATCGTGAAAGTCAATTATTACCTTTAAAAAAATGATTATTGTTATAAAATTTTTAAAATAATTTAACCTCACAGTAGAATAAAAATTAAAATATATTATTATTATTATTTTTATATATTAGAATATAATAAATTTTTTCATAAATTATTTAATATCTTATGGATTTAATAATATTTGCTATGTATAATTTTTAAAGGGAATGGTTCCATAAAAAAAATATAATTCATAATTTTTTAAATTTTATATTGTTTATGATTTAGATTCATTTTACATAACTAGTATTTAATGGTTAATTTTCAAATTAATTGGGCTTTCTAAATTTTTGAGTTTAATTGAACAATAAATAAGTTTGATAAATATAAATTATAAAATAAATTATTTATTTAAAAATAAACATTTTATAAATAAAAGTAGTATATTTTATAAATATTAATGATTTTATATTAATAATTAAATTTAAAAATATTTTTATATATTTATATATTTAAAATTAAATTATTTATATATAAATAACAAATTTATTATTAAATAAACAAATAAAGGATGATCTAATTTAAATTTAATTTATTTATTGAATAAATTTTTATTAAATTAAATACTAGTTTAGTGAGTGATTTAGGGTGGGCCCTATTTGGCGGGCCCCTACGAGGGGAGAAAACACAAAGATGTACCGAACATTATAGATATTTCAAAGGCACATCTTCTAGCGAACGTACCATGTGGACGGCATTATTCATTCAGGATTTTCAATGTATATATATACATTTTACCCTTTTTTATTTTGTCGTCAATAAAAGTAAAAGTAAAAGTAAAAGAAAGGGAAATGAATTAATATAATCTGCAATCACAAAAGAAGAAACAGCTAGATGACTTTTTCATTAAATAAATTTAAAATATTTTAATAAAAATTATAATAACTTCATTAGCTAAAATCAACGACTAAAAGTAACAATCTTAAATGATGCCAGCTATAACCCATCTAAGGCCTTGCTTTGCTTTTCTCAAGGATTCACCCAATTATTCCTCTTTCCTTCAATTTCCAACCGTCCCCCACTCCCACCCATTATCAAAAATTATTCAAAATCCCATCAATAATATTAAAATTTTTTAATATTTAATTTACAATCAAAAAATAAATTATAAAACAATATCATTATACGATTCAACATATTTATTTCAATTTTAATTATTCTAGATTTTAATTTAATTTAATTTATTCATAAACCGATGCTCAACTTGCTCCAACACTATGTTTACTCTTTTTCATTTTTACAAAATTAAAAATAAAATTCATTTATTTCTTTTGCAAAACATATAAAAATATTATTTTATTATTCTATTTTCAGTTAGAAAAATGAACGAGTTTCATGACAAGCAAAAGATTAAAAAAAGAAAAAAGGTCTTTCCAAGTGGGGAAGAAAGAGGTTAAATTTGTGCAGCGTGGAACTGTGGACAGGCAATAGCCACCGTCATCACAGTCTGTGCAATAACAAAGACCCACCGAAATAACTGATGGATAGGGCCCACCATTTACGTTGCTTTCGTGCGTTCATGATCCATGTGATGGTATGCGTCGACCGTTAATTGCGTAACACTAACTCACCGGAGTGTACGGTAGTAAGTGGCCGCACTCTCTCCTCATTCCTTGCCCAATAAAAATTCCGAAAACTCCGAACAGCCTATCTCGGGTCCGGTTCATTTAATTAGCTGATTGATCATTTGATCTATTCAATTATATCGTATCCGTTGGAAATTAATGACAGTGATTCATTAAAAAACATATATTTAACCGGTAATTTGCAATTAGTTCTTTTAAGAATGGAAGCAAAGCTTTCAACAAGTTAAAACGACAAGTCCTAACGTACTTTCAAGTGCACTTTCCTTTTCTTCTTTTCTCTCCAAATCTTCCAATTTATAATCACCGAAAGATTTTTTTCTTACTACTGCCCAAAAAAATAAATTAAAAAACAAAGCAGGAAAAAGAGATTTTTATCCCTTACCAATACCTAGACGCATGGCGATTTACGCGCATCCACGCGGCGCAAACCCCACCCTTGAACCCGCCAAATCGTAAACCACCCTAAAACCCTGCTGTTGGATGTTTCCTATAATTGATAACCCGCTCATTGTACCCGCAAATGCAAAGCAAAAGCTCCCGTTACTGTCCACCGGAATCAGATAGTTTGACGCCGGCAATGACACGTCAGCACCCCGGAAGTGCAACACGACTGTTGGAACTTTCACCTCCGTCTTCCCTGACAGATCGAAACACGTGTCAAACAAGAAATAATCGGGTGCCCTCTTTAAATTCGAAGCTCCGGCACGAAACGCATCCCGAAGAGAAATGTACGCGGGTCGGGTCAAACGGGTGACGGATGTGCCTGAATCAATTATCACACCACCATTCCCGGTCTGATCGAGTTTAAACAATGATGCGGTGATACCAGGGACACGTGTCCCACCAACACTAATCCCAAGGAGTTCAACGTAGTAAAATGTATCTAGCTTAGGGTTTGAGACCAAAGGAGTGAACCGGGCGGTTCGAGAAATGGCCGCGTCACCAAAAACCATAGAAGATGGTCTGGAAGAAGCCGACCGATCTACTAGACAGTAAGAAAATTTCCGATTGAACTGTCGACCTGTCTGTGAAGGAAACGACAGCCTCCCACGGCCAAGACCTAACAAACCCGCGGCTCCGACAAATAAACCTTCGTTATCGTGGCCACACCCCAGCGCGACAGGCGCGACTCTACTACGACGAAACGTCAGCGTTTCGGTAGAGAAGTCGCCGAAAGTGAAGGAACCATCACCGTAAGAAACTTGATACATACAAGTCTGTCTCTGCGTGTTACAGCCTGCAGAATCAAGCCTGCGACACAAAGGTGACGCGCATGGAATCGTACCGTAGGATCTAGATTTTCGCGGGTCAAAAACCGGGTCAGTCTGAGAGTAGCACTTCTTACATGGAGCACACTGGACCCAAACGATGTCGCTTCCAGTATCAAGCACCATGTAAACATACCTTGGTGGTGTGCCTACACCAATGCGCGTGAAGTACTCACCACTACCTTGTGCTAGACCAGAAATCACGGAGCTACTGAATCCACCTCCCACGCGCCCAGTGGAGGCAGCGAGAGAAGTGATAGCTTGGACGCGTGAAGCATCGCGCAGTAACCTGGTGGCGAATAGTGTTTCTGGAGTTGAGTTGGAGGTTAATGCATCTATATGATGTAACTGAACGGAGAAAACAGCGGAGGAGTCAGTCGCCGTTATGTCGGATTCTGAAGCGGTTAGAGTTTCACTTTCGGAATCGGCGTCGAGCCATGAGAGAGTGGGCTGGCCAGGAAGAGGGTTGAGGACTAAGGTTTGGTAGTCCTGAAAGGAGGTGCAGAGGGACAGGAAAAAGGTGAAGGAAAAGAAGAGAAGGGAAGCTTTTCCCTCCATGGATGAAACTTAAAGAGTGGGAGCGAAAGAGAGGCAGGTTGCAGAGATGTTGCAGAGGCGTGGATGGTATATATAATTACAAAGTTAGAATTAAGAGAAGTGCAGTTATCAATTTTGGTCGGGGTAATAGCATTTTTTTGTCTGTCTTTATTTCTTTAATCATTTGCCTTCCTAAGAAATAATAGATATAATATACATATCTAAAAATATATAATTACAATAAAAATATATTAAAATATCATATTATTTGAGTGAGATTTAAAAGTATAATAAAAAATATTATGTAAAAATTAAAAAATCAATACATTTAGATTTTAGCATTTTATAAAAGAAATTAAGAAATAAATATATATATATATATATATACATGAATGAGGATATAGCATAGGGAAATGGGAATAAGAATGTGTGGTGAGGTGTCCACTTGGGAGGAGAAATTTTTATAACAATGGTTTGTAGAATTATGTTTATTAAATATTATTTTATTAGTAAATTTATAAAAATAGCAGACAATGGCGGTGACGATATTTCCCTTTACGGAAGCAAAACATTATCTGGAAAGCAACTTCCCTGCTCCTGCGAGGAATGTAAGTTGGAACTAGAAGAAAATTAGAAAAAAATTATCGATAAATACAAATAATTGAATAAAATAAAATACTTTTATTTTATCTTTGATCTGATTTGTATAATTGATTAATTTGGGTAGATTGATTTTTAATTGAAATGGTATTATTAATCGAGAATTAAAAGGGAAATGAAAATGCGGGGGTTTATGGGTTGATATAATTAAGGAATAAAGGCACATGTAGCAGCGTGGCCTTGTTCTTCCGCATCCAGTGTGAACCTGCATAAAATATTGTCCAAATTTCTACGTCATGGAGTTAAATATGTTGGTCTTTTCCACTTAATTTCCGACAATATATATATAATTGCATTAAAAATAATTCATTTTGAACCTTCAATGATTAGATATATGCACATGATCCTATCCATTATTTTGTTATCATATATATATATATATATATTAAGGAGGAAGTGAAAATATAGGTTTATTCCTTTTTCTTAATTTTAATGATTTAAAATAAATATTATTTTTTAAAATTTATATAAAAATAAATATTATTTTTTTAATTTTAATTGAAAGATAAATATTACTTTTAAAAATTTATAAAAAATAGATATAAAGATTAATCTAATGAATAAAAATAATAA
Source organism: Dalechampia spathulata (assembly GCA_948192965.1). NCBI lineage: Eukaryota > Viridiplantae > Streptophyta > Magnoliopsida > Malpighiales > Euphorbiaceae > Dalechampia > Dalechampia spathulata. Next base: position 73,343 of record CANYBF010177890.1, read on the forward strand.
AATAATTTTTTATTTAATATATATCTTATTAAATTTTGAAAATGAATACTTTAATATTAATTAACATAATATTAAATAATTATATAATTATTAAAATTAATAAATTAAAAATATAAATTAATGTCTAATTTCATAATAAATATTATTTATTTTATTTATATTTATTAGTTAATGAATTTTATTCAAAGTTAAAAATTATTAATTTTATTCAAATATAAATACTACTCATTTTATTTTTATTTATTAAAGTTACTAATTTTGTTTATATTTATTAATTATTAAATTTTAGTCAAACATAAATATTACTAATTTATCATTAATTACTGTAGATATTAAAAAATTTAATTAATTTCTGGATCAATTAAATATATTTTTTATCTATAAAATTAATTATATTAAATAATTATTTTAATCTAATAAATGAAATATATTGTATGGATCAATTAAATAAATATTTTTAATTTATAAAATAATTAGATTAAATTATCTCAATCTAATAAATTAAATAGATTTTAAACTAATCAAAATTATCCAGTTTATTATCTAAATTTAAATTATTTTAATAGTAAGATAACTACTATTAAAATAATAAATAAATAAAGTGATAATTATTTTAAAATGAAGATAAGGGTTAAATCTGTAAATTCTTTATCTTTCACATCACTATAAATATGAAGTTTTCCATTCATTCCAAAACATATAGTTGGAAGCCTAAAAGCAACAAAAAAACTCTTAAGCTATAAGCTTTCCAAGCTTTTCAAAAAGGTGTTTTTTAAGTTCTAAAAGAATGTGTTTTTCAAGTTCTAAGGTGTTCTTGAAGTTAAGGCATTCAAGAAGTTTATTAAGTTGTTCATTAAGCTCTTCAAGGTGTTTTTCCTTTTAAGATGAAATTTGATTCAAGATAAACCCTTAAAGCACTTGAATCGTGTTATTAATTAAAAGTTTAATTATCTTATTAAATTTAAAAAATTGATGGTTTAATATTAACTAATCTAATATTAAATTATATTATATTTTATGTAATTATTTTATTAAATTTGAAAAATAAATGTCTTAATATTAATTAGCATAATATTAAATTATATTATATTTTACATAGTTATCTTATTAAAATTATAAAATGGATGTC